>JAODAL010070162.1:0-16043 GCA_025379985.1 Phyllomedusa bahiana
ACATTGCCCAAAAATGTAACTACATTTTTTAATGCTTTAAAAATTGGGTTTTTATTGCGAATTTAAGAACAGAAAAACACAAAATTTAATGATCTTACCCCTCAATTTAACTTTGCCCCTATATATAAAAAATTGGAAAAACCCAAAATTTTACTTAACTATAAAAAAAAAAAAATAAACCCCCTTTTTTTTTACTATCCCGACATGAATTTGAATAAACCCTTACCCATTTTAGGGCAATTGGATTAAAAAAAAAATTTAAATTTGCCAAATGCCAGGGAAAAAGAAATAAATTTTTTTAAAGGGATTTTTTTTTACTTTCCCGCCGGCAAAAATTTTAAAACACCCAAGATTTTCTATGGCTTTTAAAAAAAATTTGGGACAAAATCCATAGATATGTCATGTCTTTGGCAACTTGAGTTAATTAAAAGACACATCTTTGGGGAAAGGGATTTTTAAAGGGAAAACCAAAACACACGTCTTCTGTGTCCCTTTCATCATGGAAAAGTTTAAAGAAGTAAAAAAATCAAACCAAAATATCAGGGAAGGGGAACTGTTTTTTGCACCAAATCTGTTTTCATCCTTGGGTGCAATTTCCAGATACCTGAAGGGGCCTCGTTCATCGTATAAACAATTTTTAGCAAGTAAAAAAAAGATAGGAATGTCCCCCAACCCCACAACTCCAGAAGGAAAACGGGGGTTGTCTCAAGAAAGAAACCCCGCTTTTTTCCGAATTTCATTTTCCCAAACCCCAAAAAACAAAAGCAAAAAAACCTTTTTCAAGAATGCTGGCAGAAGTTGGCAAGATTCTGTCACTATCCACCCGTTTAAAAAGGGTACGTATCAACCAGGGGCTTGCTAGGGGCCCAAAAAAATCCCGGGGTCGGGGCCCCTTTTTTTTTTTTTCCTTTGGGGGGGGCTGGGTTTTACAACCCCCGACATTTTTTTCCCCGCCTCTTTTTTAACTGTGGAAAAGTTTTTTTTAAAAGGGAAAAAACCTTTTTTTCCGTCACTAATTTTCTGCAAAAATCCCACACAGATCCCGCGTCCCTCAGCAGTCATGTACTTTAAAAAACACCAATGACAAATTTACTTTTTTTAGAACTTCTCACCTTTATATGAACAATACCCCTAAACAGTCACCAAAACAACACCGATAAAGGGGCAAATCTTCCAGACAAGTGATTGTTACAAAAACCCTCCTACAAAAAACCCAAAACCCAAAAATAAATTTCCCCATAAGGATCAAAATAAAACCAGGGGCCCAACCCCCCCATGTGACTATCACTGTACACAGGGTCTGAAAACATATACCCCCTGCCCTAAGTGACCAAAAAAGTTGGGAGTTACAGCTGTATGTAGACCCCTCTGCAACATAAAAAGTGATTACACTTCAGTTTTCATTTAATTTTACTCACCGGAGACAAACATTTCTGATCAGCGTCGTTTACCTTTCCCCCCTCTTCTCCATCCCCTTCACAACCCCTTTATGGGGATTGCTCCCCGGGGCCAAAATCGCCCCCGAGGGTTTGGACCCCAAATATCCCTTTGAATCCTCACATTTCCAGCAACTCCTTAATTAAAAGGTTTACAGTCCCCCCCAGTTTTGGTATATAGGGGCCCCTAAAAACGTATATGGGGCCACAGGGAGGTAAAAATTTGGGGCCACAAGGGAGGAAAATAGGGGGCACAGGGAGTATATAAAGGGGGGGGAACCCGGGGTAATGGGGGCCTGAGGCAGTATATGGGGGGCCCCACAGTATTTTGGGGGCAAATGGAAAGGGAGTATAAAACGGGCCAAAGAAGGGAATTTTGGGGCACTGAGGCAGAATAAAGGGGGGACGGGGGCAGTAAAAATGGGGCCACAGGCAGGGATAATGGGGGGCCCCAGGGAGTATATTGTGGGGGCACAGTCAGGGATTAAAAGGGGGACACAGCATAAAGTGTGCCAAGGAAAAGGGTTGGGGGCCACAGGCAGTATATGGGGGGCACAGGCCCGCATAAGGGGGCCCCAGGGAGGGATTAAAGGGGGCACAAAGGGAGTATATGGGGCCACAGGGAGGGATATGGGGGCCCACAGGGGAGGATTTTTTTGGGGGACAGGCCAGTATAGGGGGGCCCCAGGCAGTAATATGGGGGGCCACAGGCAGTAATATGGGGGCCACGGGCGGGGTATTGGGGGGCCCCAAAGGGGGCAATTTTTTTTTTTGGGGCCAAAAGGGAGTATATGGGGGGGCCCCAGGGGAAGTATATTTTGGGGGGACAGGCAGGGGTATGGGGGCCACAGGCAGGGGTATGGGGGCCCCCAGGCAGGCTTTTTAGGGCACAGGCAGGGAATGGGGGCCACAGGGAGGCATTTTAGGGGGACAGGCAAATATGGGGGCCACGGCAGGGAAAATGGGGGCACAGGGAGTAAAAATGGGGCCCCGGCAGGTATATAGGGGGACAGCAGTAAATGGGGCCACATTTAGGCATTATAAGGGGGGACAGGCAGTATATGGGGGCCCCCAGGCATGTATATAGGGGGACAGGGGAAAATTTGGGGGGGCCCCAGGCAGGAAAATAGGGGCACAGGCGTATATGGGGGCCAACCCGTCAGGCATTATAGGGGCACAGGGAGTATAGGGGGGGCCCCAGGGAGGTAAATAAAGGGGAAAAGGCCCGTATATGGGGGGCCCCAGGCAGGGGAAAATTTTGGGGGGCCCCAGGGAGGCATTATAGGGCCACAGGGGAGGGGATATTTGGGGGCCCCAGGCACAAAAATTTTGGGGGTCACAGGCAGTATATTTTGGGGGCCCCAGGGCCAAAGGGATTATAGGGCCCCCAGCAGGGGGTATTTGGGGGGCACAAAGGGAGGGAAAAAGGGGGGGCCCCAGGCAGTTTTTATGGGGGCCACAGGCAGGCATTATTGGGCCCCAGCAGTATAAGAGCACGAGGCAGGTTAAAAAACCCTTTAAAAAAAACAACATTAAAAACTCACCTTAACTCCCCCGGCGAGTTTTCGCCTGTCCCTTCAACCCGCCTCCTCCGGCAAACCCCCCGGCGCACGGCCCAGACGCCTTTTGCGCCCGAGGAAAAGGCAGCGTCGCGATGACATCACTCATTGCGAAGCTGCCGGCTGAGGGGGCAGGGCCCCCGGGGGCCTCAGCGCTGTGAGGACCCGGCGGCCCCCCCAGTGTCGGGCCCCAAACCGGTTCCCCACACTGTCTGCGGGGCAGGGAGCGCTCGCTCCTGCTCTGCAAAACCCCAGCGCATGTTCGGTTTCCCCGGAAAGCACAGGCAGCTGAAGGGGCCAAATTTTGGGCTCCAAGCCCACGGCAGCGGCCTGGGGCCCGGGAAAACTCGGGGGCAAAAAGGGAGTTTTTTTTTTTTTCGGGGCCCCGAGCCCCCGAATAAAACACCCTGGACGCCCCCCGGGATCAACATGGGGTTTAAAAAGGGCCAAAATTTTCCTTTTTTTTGGGGGCAGTGCTGTATGGCGGGCAAAGTTGCTGTGATGCTGTCTGGTGTGGTTTGGGGCAGGGCCCCCTATTCCCGGGGGCTAGGACTGGGACAGTGGGGCTGTTGGGGCCCCTGGGGTGTGCCCAAATCAAACCCGTGTGACTTTTGCTGCCGGGGGGCCGTCCTCATGCTGCCCCCATTTAAATTTTAGGGACCCCCCCTTTATAGGGTTTTTCTGTGAAAATGGGATGTTGGGCCCATAGAATTTTTATCAAAAAATATACTAAAAACCCCCCTGGGTTTATTTTTGTAAATTTTTTCTGAAAGCATTAGATCAATGTATAGTGTGAGGATGGCGTCCATGCCTTCCCTTTTTGATTTGATTATATTATTCTCATAAAACTATACTTTTTTGTGGGGGAAAATTCATAATATTAGTGACAAACGGGTTTTAATGAAAACCAAGGAACATACCAGACACTCGGGATAAAGTTGTGGCAAAGTGAAATTGTTTTTTTAAAAAAATAGCGAAAGTTCTGAAAAAATCATGGGGAGCACTGTTAAACCCATCAATCCAAATATGGAAGGATATACACAACTCTAACTACCAAAAAAAAGTCCACCTAAACTGACAGCCCGAAGGGAGATCATTATTAGAAAATCAGCCAATAACCAGGGGGCCACAGTCAATGTAAGAAAAGTCCACCAGAAAAAAAATATTAGTTTTTTGCACTCCACAAATCTGACTTTTGTGGAAGAGTGACAAGAAGAAAATCCATTTTGTAAGCAAGCCATAAGAAGTCCCATTTGCAGTTTTCAAAAATCTATGTAGGGAACACAGCAAGTATGTGGAAGAAGAAGCTCTATGTGTGGAGGAAAGCAAACACTGCTCATCACCCTGAATATACCATCCCAACCTGAACATACCATACCTTCACAAATTCCAACTTGAAATACTCATCTAAAACCAAGATTAAACCATTCCTACTGACCTCAATTGAAAATGTGCAGTTGGTATTTTGTCATAAAAAAGGTTACAAAATGTTCATTGTTAGTCCCAGTTTTAAAACTGGGGGGTAGGTTCACCTTCCAACAGAACAACAATCCTAAACATACAGTCAAAGCTACAATGGAAGAGTTGAAATCAAAACATATTCATGTGTTAAAATGCCCTATTCAAAGTTCTGACCTAATTTCTATTGAGAATCTGTGGTATGACTTGAAAACGTTCACCAATCAATGTAAATGAGCAATAGCTATTTTGCAGAGAAGAATGGGCAACAACTCCAGCCTCTAGATGTTCAAAGCTGGTAAAGGCATACCCCAACAGACTTGGACCTGTCATTGAAGCAAAAGGTGGTACTACACTCTCAGTTTTCTTTACACTTCATACATACTTGTTGCTCTATCAGATTAAGTATCAATAAAATACAATCAAGTTTGTGGCTGTAATATTTAAATATATATTTATATATATTCAGTGGGTACGGAAAGTACTCAGACCCCTTTCAATTTTTCTTTGTTTCATTGCAGCCATTTGGTAAGATCAAAAAGTTTAATTTTTTGCTCATGGTGCACCCCATCTTGAAAGAAAAAAAACAGAAATGTAGATATTTTTTGCAAATTAATTAAAGAAGAAAAACTGAAATATCACATGGTCGTAAGTATTCAGACCCTTTACTGTGACACTCATATTTTACTCACATGCTGTCACATGCTGCCTTGAGATGGTTCTATCTTTCATTGGTGTCCAGCTGTGTTTTAATTAAACTAATTGGACTTTGATTAGGAAAGGCTCACACCTGTCTATATAAGACCTCACAGCTCACAGTGCATGTCAGAGCACATGAGAATCATGAGGTCTAAGGAACTGCCCAAGGAGCTCAGAGACAGAATTCTGGCAAGGCACAGGTCTGGCCAAGGTTACAAAAGAATTTCTGCAGCACTCAAAGTTCCTAAGAGCACAGTGGCCTCTATAATCAATAATTAGAAGATGTTTGGGACGACCACAACTCTTCCTCGACCTGGCCATCCAGCCAAACTAAGCAATCATGGGAAAAGAGCCTTGGTGAGAGAGATAAAGAAGAACCCCAAGATCACTGTGGCTGAGCTCCAGAGATGCAGTAGGGAGATGGGAGAAAATTCTCCAAAGTCAACTATCACTGCACTCCTCCACCAGTCGGGGCTTTATGGTAGAGTGTGCCGACAGACGCCTCTCCTCAGTGCAAGACATATGAAAGCCCATATACAGCTTGCAAAGACTGTGAGAAATAAGATTCTCTGCTCTGATGAGACGAAGCTTGGACTTTTTGGTGTTAATTCTAAGCGGTATGTGTGGAGAAAACCAGGCACTGCTCATCACCTGCCCAATACAATTACAACAGTGAAACATGGTGGTGGCAGCATCATGCTATAGGGTGTGTTTTTCAGCTGTAGGGACGGGACGACTGATTACAATTGAAGGAAAGATGAATGCGGCCAAGTGCAGAAGAGTGAAGAAATCAGACGATACCTTTTTCAGGCTAACTGAGTATATTTGATGGTGAGCTTTCGAGAGAACTAGCTCCCTTCTTCAGACAAGATGTTAACAAAAATTGAAAAAATTTACAAAACTTTTTTTTTACACAAAAACATGGCCTTTAAGGGGCCCCAAATTCTTAAAAATAACAAAACAATAATAGGGAATTTTATTTTTCAAAAGGGCAAACAGTGTTGAGCGATTTTATCGACAAAGTTGAAATCCGCAAGGTTTTTATGGGGATCGAAAAATTTTCCCGATCATGCTAATTAAGGGGTTTTAAAACTGGCATCATCTTTAAAAAATCGCGCCTTTTCGCCTTCCTGTAATTTTTGGGGGCCACAAATAGATTACAGAAAAGAGCAGGGGGAGATGTGTGTGCACTCATGACTGGGATTGTAGGTTTTCATTGGTTGGAAAAATCACATGACCTTTTTTACATAAAACACGTTTCCTGTTTCAGCCTCATGTCCCCCTCACGCCCCCTAGGGATAGGACCCGCCTCGCCTGTGGCCAAAAACTCAGGAAAATTAGTCTATTTCCGCCAAAAACCCTACTAATTTGCGTGATCCTTCCAATTTTTGTTAGATTTGAGATTTGAAGATTTTAAAGTAGTTAGTAGAGAATTTTTAAACAGCATCACCGCTTAAAATTCACGGCGGTGGGAGCGGGGGGGGGGGGCCGGGCGAACACAACAAGCTCTATCTAAAAAGAACCTGGATAAAGTTCACCAAACTTATGTGACTTGTAGGGAATTTTTTTAAATTATTAACAGTTTGCTTTTTGAAAAATTTCCGGGAAAATTATTGGCAGCCTGAACTTATATTGATACACATCTTTTCTAGAAACGCAGGTTTCCTTTTGTTAGCGCAAAACTCCATTTTTTATTATCAGTTACTTTTCGTAGGTTTTCATTTTCATTTTTAACCCATTACACCTGTGACTTTATAATCCACCTTGCATTTAAAATTTTTCAATCCACAATCTTTAGCAGCACAGGTTTTTTGTTGCCAAAAAAAATACCTGTATCGTACGAAAACATCACATTTTACGTTTTTTTTTTTGACTTTTGGCCCCCAGCATTGTTCATTGACCGCAATTACGAAAAATCTTAAAACAGCAAATTCTATATTCACCACGGGTGAATTGAAAGGTGCAAAAAATACCTTTTTATTATCCAAAACAAAACATTTACTGTTTTTTGATTTTTCACACCCACATTGTTCATTGACGCAGCATCACTGAAATCAAAAACAGCAATTCTATATTCCCCACAGGGTTTTTAAAGGTCAAAAAATACCGTTTTTTAATCAAAAACAAACATTTTACGGTTTTTTTTTTTACTTTTGCACACCCAGCTTTGTTCATTGACCACATCTACATAAATTTTAAAAAACAGCAATTCATATTCACCACAGTGAATTGAAATTTGAAAAAAATATCGTTTATTAACCAAAACATAACATTACTTGGGTTTTTTGACTTTTGCACACCCGCTTTGTTCATTGACCAGCATCACGTAAATCTAAAAAAAAGGCAATTCTATATTTCCCCACAAGTGAATTAAAGGTGCAAAAAAAATACCGTGTTTTTATACGAAAACATAACAGATCAGACATAAAACCCTTTTCCCGGCACTTTTTAATCTGGGGGTCAACGGGTTTAATGATCATTCTGCGGTCCAGGACAGGTAAGTCAAGTCCATGAAACTAAAAGTGGTTGAAAAACCCCTTTTTGCGGCACTTTTTTAAATCCTGGGGGTCATGCAGGTTTGGGGGTCATGCGCGTTCCAGACAGGGATATTCAAATGTCCAGTTCAAGTAACATATGTTCAAATCATACTCCTTCCTGCACCCTTTTTTAATTTGTTGGTATGCAGGTTTTAAAGGTCAGGTGTGGGTACAAGACAGGGGAAATGAATGGCTGTGACTTTTTTTCTGTGACTTTTATAACCTAAGTTGGTGGCCTAAGTGAGCCATCCATTTGACTGTTTTGGATTTAAATTTTTAGCTTCTCCACCTTGTTTTGGGTGTAATAATGAAGGGGTTGTTCCCCCCCATAGACTTTTTAAAGGGCACGCTCATAAAACGACGGCTCACTATCAAAAAAACCTTATGATAGCGGCCGACCCCTATCGACTACGACGATCCCGTAGCCAACGCAATCGCTCAACCTAGTCAAACATCAACTATCTGGAAACTTTGGGGGTGACGGGGGGGCAATTTAAAACTGCGTCTTATCTCGCAGCCACAGGGGGAACGAGTAACGGAGGAACAGGGGTTTGGGGTGTAAGGGATAATACGCTCCTCCAGTTCAGCCATAAAGAGGTTTGCATACTGGGACCACAGTATGAAACCTCTTTAGCTAACTGGAAGGACACTATCCACTTGCACCACCCAAAACCCCTGATGTACCTCCTTACTCGATGATATCATTTTCATTGGACTCGGGCAGGAGCCCTAAATTAATTTTTAAATTACTCAAAAATTTCACCCCACTATCAACCCAAGCTTACCTTTTCAGAAGCAAAATCCACTTTTTTGATTACAATACACATCAAAGACACCGGCTACCCCATCAGTGTACCACAAACCCAAACGAACGGGGCCACCTCAGGGAAAGACACTTCCCTCTAAACACACAAAGCAATCCATTATAACAGCCAGGCTATACGGTACAATCGTATTTTTCCTGACAAGACAGACCTGGACAAACACCTCCTGGTCGAGACAAAATTTCTCCAATTGGGTACAGCCAAAAGTGACGGACAACCAAATCAGCAAAGCGGCCGCCATCAAAAGAGATAGTCTACTTTCATGCAAAGACACCCAGAAGAAAAAAACGAGTGCCCCTATTGTAACCTACAACCCACAGCTGGAGATCCTACGAAAGATTGCAAGGAACTTCAACCTTTTGCTACATATGGATAACAGACTCAAAGAAATATTCCCAGTCCCCCCTCTCTTTTTTCCTTTGGGCAACCACCAAACCTGCGGCGAAATTATTGTCGGGAGTTCCCTGAAGGCCCAACCAGAAAATGGCACCTCACCCTGCCTGCAGAACAGGTAAGACCTACAGGCACATCCACACCGCTGAAAATGTACCTGTCCCACAATCCCAACAGGTGCACAGAATTATGGAACATTTTCCTGCAGGTCTAGCAATGGGGTTTATCTGATAAAGTGTGTGCAATGTCCCACCAAGCCTCTATGTGGGGGAAACAGGGCAGAGACCCCAGCCAGCACATAAACTCCCACAGATTCACTATTAATAACAGCAGAACTGTCTTCCAGTGGCACAACACTTCTCCAGAGATGACCATTTATTGAAGATCTTTAAAATTCGGATTTTAATGGGACACTTTAAGACGCAGAGGGAGAGAAAGGATGGGAATTTAAAAAAAATGCAAAAATTTCAGACTCTGCAAAATGGGCTAAATATTCATGCCAGCTTTATGTCAAACTATTGTGAAAATGTGAAGGCCACAAATTGCCCCTGATGGCTGCGAGATAAGACGCAGATTTAAATGACCCCTCCGTCACGCCCCCACAAGTTTTCCAGAATAGTTGATGTCTTGACCTGTTGTAAATGACTTCCCTACTTATTGCATTTTGTTATTTTAAGAATTCTAGGACCCTTTGAAGGTCCATTGGGCTTTTGTGTATAAAAAGTCTGTGAATTTTCAATTTTTTGTATAACACTTGTCTGAAGAAGGATCTAGTTTTTCTCGAAAGCTCACCATCAAATATACCAGTTAGCCTGAAAAAGGTATCACCTGATTTCTTCACTCTTCTACTACTTTCTATGGCTATCACGGTACAACATTAAAACTAACTAGCCAAGTGCAGAAAATCTTGGATGAAAAACCCCTTTCCAGAGTGCTCTGACTGGGGCGAAGGTTCATCTTCCAACAAGAAAATGACCCTAACACACAGCTAAAATAAAAAAAGCATGACTTCAGAACAACTCTGTGACCATTCTTGACTGGCCCAGCCCGAGCCTGACCAAAATCCAATTGAGCATCTCTGAAGAGACTTGAAAATGGCTGTCCACCAACATTCACCATCCAACCTGAGATAACTGGAGAGGATCTGTGAGGAAGAATGGCAGAGGATCCCCCAATCCAGGTGGGGAAAAACTGTTGTATCATTCCCAAGAAGACTCATGGCTGCACTAGCTCAAAAGGGTGTTCTACTCCAATACTGATCAAAGGGTCTGAATACTTAAGAACCATGTGATATTTCAGTTTTTTCTTGTTTAATATATTTCAAAAATATTTACATTTCTGCTTTCTTTCTTTCAAAACGGGGGGGCAGAGTGTACATTAATGAGAAAAAAAATAAATTTTTGATTTTACCAAATGGTAAGATGGTAAAATAGATAGAAGATACACTTGGTAAGATCAAAAAATTCATTTTTTCTCATTAATGTACACTCTGCCCCCCGTCTTCAAAGAATGAAATTTAAATATCTTTGACTTTAATTATGGACATAAACTTTACAATGATATTCTAATTTTTGTAGATGCACAGTAGAAATGTCTTCCATGAGGTAAATTGGATCCTCCAGCAAGACCATGAAAAATGTCTCATGGCTAGAAATGTCCAAAATTGTCCAACTACTCTAGCCCTTTTGACTTGAAACCAATTGAGCAGCTGTGGGATCACCTTGATCATTGTGTTCCTCCATGTACCCTCTAGAGCACTAGTTTGCTGTTATGACCTCCTGCACACATGATCGATAGTTATATCCAGTTTTAGCAGTTTTCCCGAGCAATCTTTTGCCTGTTACTCATGGACAAGGCCACATTTTAAACTAACATTCTTATGTTTGTGAAACTGCAACTGCCTTCTTCAAAACCCACCAAAGATTTTTTTACACTCTTCAAAGACAGAAGATTATGATATTGAAGTATCTTCCAGGACTTCTTCTAAAACCAGGTTTGGTGCATTTTTGAGGTTTGCGTGGGATCATTATTTTCCCTTTTCCCTTTTCCCTTTCCCTTCCTAAAAAATTTCATAAAGGATATTCAATTGTTTGAGCTTTGTGTTTTTTTTTTGTTTTTTTTTTGTTTAATGTATTTTCCTGGAATGAAGAACAAATAAATGCACGTGAAGTTTTTCACTGGATTTGTTTATTATTGTATGCACATTTTGGACATTTTTTCTGTTGTTTCCATTTTATTTATAATTTTTAAAGCATTTGAGTTTTGCTTCCTGCTTATCCAGCACATTATTTCTCTTCATATCCTCAGATGTATTTAGTTATGCATTACTAGTTTTTTACAACTACTTGAAGAATAGTACAAAATTATTTTTTCTATATTAATGACCTTGTATTTTTGCAGTTATGCATTTTAATTTGGATTTTCCCATTAATCAGGACTCTGAAAACATAGTATTATAACGTGATGTTAGCACTATATCTATAAGTAAAAATACTTTTTTCTTAAATAATATTTTTTTAAATCCAAAAAACTTTTAAAAGCTATACTAAGTGAGGAAAGCACTGATATTGACATTAATTATGGAAAATCAGAGCAAAAAAAAAATGGTGAGTTGAGATATGCCTGTAACGGATTTATTTTCTCAAAGGGTAAGGTGAACACAGCAAGAAAGCTAACTCTAACCCTCCTTTATCACTCCAATGTAATTTTCTATATTCTCCACTTACTGCATTATTGCTTTATAGCTTATACTCCATGTCATTGGCAACGTCTACTATTTCTGATATATGTCTTTATTGATGTATCAGAAGTTTTATTTGCTATAAACAAACATATGAAGTCTAGTTGTTTATACAGACAAAACTATTGTCTGCAAGCATCATCTTGTCCTATGGTTACAACTGTCCAAAGTCCAGCACCAGCAAACTTCATTCATCCTTGGAAACATGTAAGGATACCTGCATATCTATGAACAAGTATTTCTCTTCTCTCTAGTGCTGAGGAAGTAAAGGCTCATGCAAAAATGTTTAGAAGTGTTGTGCCTTTCTAGTACAATTGCAATAGGTTAGGGAACGGACACACAATATTTTTAAAATAAACAGAATCCGACCAGTATTTTATCATCTTTGCATGGTTTTGGGGACAGTTCTTTTCCACGGTTTGCGGATTTGACCATCCCCCTTAAACCAATAAATAGCACATCAGAGATTGTGCAAACCTCCAAGTTTTTCGGAAAGCCTGCAGTGTGAAAATCTGCCTGGTAGATAAACCGTGCAGTGTAGACTACTGGGTTGATTTTCTATTGATGTCTACAGGGATGGCTGACAGTCGGTTTTTCCAGATGGTTTTTAATCCAAAAACCACTGAAAAACCAACTGAAAACCCTTGCTGTGTAATGTACCCTTAGGGTGCGGTAATTGCGTTTGTGTGCCCTGCACACGGCTTCGGGGGGGCGGATTTTCTCCACATGAGGGGGAGAAAAGCCCTCCCCCTTCACATTGACATGCATATATTCCGTCCAAAAACTGGATGGAAGAATGTGCATGATCATTGTTTTTCGGAAAAACCACCGGGCGGAAAACACGTGCAGTGGGGACTGCTGCACGGGTTTTCCATAGGAGTACATAGTGCTCATTTGCGGCAGTTTTTTTCAGACGCTCTGAAAAACCGCAAACCTCTGAAAAACCGCCCAAAAACCCCCGTGTCCTTATGTAAATTTTTCCAAAATTATTAAATCCACTTCACTATTGTGCTAATATATCAAACTAAAAAGTGTCTTCTTTTTTTTTAGTTTTTTTTCTTATTTTTGTCATTTTTATTGAGGAATAAAGACAACACTCAACTGGAAACATAGAAAAAATAAATTTAAAACTTTTTTTTTATCTATTATTTAAAAGTGGGCTGTGCCACAAGGTCTTCCGTGTTAATGACATATTAAAACAAGGTCATGTTTTTGTTGCTGTGTCAAGAAAATGAAAAAATATCATTGACAAACACCAGATAGGGCAAAATTGTAGAGAGCGGGCATTCAATGTGATTAAAGGGTTTTTTTTCAATTTTTTAAAGGGGAAATTGATAAACTTTTTTTTTGCTAATTAAAACAAAATATGTTACATATTCTTTTCTTGGCGCTTTGTTTTTCTGATTAAGATTTTTTTTTTAATTCTGCTGTCTGTATATTTTTAGGGGGGCCCAGCCATCTTTTTCTGAGCTGCTTTTAATAGCATTTAGAGAATGCTTTACAGACTACGGGACATAAAGGCAAACCCATTGACTTCTATAGAAGAGTTTACTGGGCAGCCTCGAACTGGAAAGAAATACTGTGCAGGGAGGGGGGAAAAAACACAACCAGAAAATTTTTAAAAATGTTCCAAAATAAAATAAGTGTTAAACAATAGGTAATTTTTTTGATGACGCATTTCCTTTTTGTCCCCCCAAAAAGCACACTGTTTTAAAATTAGTGACAACCCTTTTTAAATTAAAAAGTTATTTGTGTCACATTTCATTCCCTCAAGCTAACCAAAATCCAAAAACTGTATCAACCGCTCGATGGGAACCTAGACTATTCTAATAATGATGCAAAAAAACTTTTTTGCTTCATGCAATGTATTCCAAAAAAGGTATTATTTGAATTTTGTACTTTGTTTTTAAAATTTATTTATAGGATGAATTTCTGTACATTATGGGCCAAGTGATGAAAACTTCTAGGTCTAAAAACCCCTTTGTTGCCGTAGCAAACCCAAACAAGCCCTCTCCATTTTTTCCAAGACTATATGAAATGAAAGAGGTATTTTTGATTGTTTTCTATGGGCAACAAAGTGAAATTTAGCCTAACATTTTTTATATTTGTGGTCCCCCATGTTTTGGGAATCAGGGTTTTGTATATTGATATGTTTTATCACTTTTGTAAAAACTACCCCCTAGTTTCTACAACTTTAGGGCAGCATGCTAGTGTGACCTAGTTTTATAACACCGGTAAACATGGTCTAAATAGTCTTTCATTGCTTTACATGTTTTCTGCTGTTTTTGACTAGACTATGCTAAAAAAGTAGCAGTTTAATTTTGACTATGACTTAAATTATTCTTTCTGAATTCAAAAAAGAAAATAACATATACTCTTACATTTATTTTGTAACTGAATTATTATAATGAGTATGAATCTTCCAACGATCAATGAGTCACCATTCAATATGATCTTTTTTAGTTTCGGCTGGCCACTAAGTGGAAAAGGTTCTACAGAAAATACAAAAAACTTAATTTCATAGTGTAGAGACTTCTCTTTAAGAGATATGTGGAACTGCACACCTGTGAGAGATAATACAATGTATTACTGCAGTTGCTCATCCTCCATTTACAGATTATCCTGACATACGGTTTGTTTTAGAAAGGATTTTTATAAAGAAAAAAGCAAGAAACATGTGGGTGCGCCAGAATGGAGAGTGACCTGTACAGATGTGGCAAAGAAATTAACTTGACAATAATGCACCGTAATATCACAGTACAAAATCTTCTCTCGACTTTTTAAATGTTTTTCAATGTCTTCTGTTCTGAGATAAGAACAGATAACATAGAAAGCTATGATATCACGTTCAAGCTAAACTCTGCTACAGCCATAGCTGAAGCAAAGTTGTTTTTAATCAGGTTTTGAGTTTTAGCACCATTCTGGTGTCTTCATGAGACCAACTCACAACCTCAATAAAAACAACTGGGCTTCATCTATGAGTCGCTGTCCTTTCCAGTAGCCCCATGTTTTTTGAAAAACAGTCAAAAAAGACAATTTAGGGGCTATTCCTTAAACAAAGAGAACATGTATCACATCATTCAATACACTTTTTTTTAATTTTGAGGTTATAACATGTTGTTAAAGGGGACCTCTCATGCAGATAATCTAGCCATACTTAGTGAGTGTTCATACTCACTAAGTAGGACCAACTACAAGACTGTTAAACATAGAATGAGCAGAGATTTAAATGAATAAATGACAAGTAATACTGAAACTTGTATAACAAAGCTATATATCAATATGCTCAGCCACTCCTGCTCTATAAAATGCTGCCTGCAGATTACACCGCATTCGATGTTTCAACCCCTTACATCTTAGCAGAGCAATGATGGTGAAGATAAGATTCAAACATCTTGAAAATGAGAAAAGTGTTACTGATTAAAGAAATATGATTTCAACTCTCATTTTAGTTATCCGAAGAATACAGTTTGGCTTAGATGTAGACGGATACATTACATTTTAAATACATAAAATTATAAATATAAAATGTATTAGACATTTTAACAAATGTGAAGTATTTCTAATCATAAAAAGAACTGATTGGTACTTATTATGTGCTATTGAAAATTCAAATTATTTAAAAAAACATCTTTACAATAATATAATAACAATTTTACAATGATATAACGTGTAATACAAATATATCACAATAACAGAGATTCAAAGTTATTTTTATGTCTGTATAAACTATGTCTACACAGTAAAGTTAAAATATTGTCGGGAAAACTTTTCATAAAACTTTTTTGCTTTTGTTATGCTTAATTTGAGATTATAGTGTCAACAATGTAGATCTTTTAGTAGTCTGCATTTAAGCATTTGATATCTACCCTTTTCAGGTGTATTTGGATATATACGAGGATGCCCTCTATTCACAACACTGAGCTCTTTGCAATCCTACATCATAAAAACCTTGAAATTTTTTAGGGGTAGTCAGTTACACAGAGGAGTACCAATATGCTTTATTTGCAATTTTTTTTTTTTTTAGTTCATCACCTACACCTTTTTTTTTCTTCATAATATTTTTAAGATATTTTAAATTTTTGCATACCAGTCTGACTGCCAAGTAAATGGTAGTTAGATTGAGGCCCTGGATTTAGCTCATTGAGTTAACTTTTCACAACTGAACTAATGGTGTACCTCTGGTTTGGGAATTTTAGGTCACAAATTAGCAGAATATATGCCATAATCCTTCCATATAATCTGAATTTTTGTCACATGCTCCCAATTTTAGTACCTAGATGTGACAGTCTCAACCTCTTAAATGTGTTTATGAGGGTAAGTTAAAAGAGTTTATCAATCAATTTTGTTTATCCCCAGATCTTCAAGTGGGTTGGGAGTGTCTACTAATTAAATAA
>JAODAL010070163.1:0-16043 GCA_025379985.1 Phyllomedusa bahiana
CACATGGAAAACCCTGAGAGCCACAAATTTCACCTGATGGCTACGAGATAAGACAAAGAATTACTGACCCCCTTCGTCATGCCTCACAAGTTTCCAGATTGTTGATTTCTTGACCTGTTGTAAATAACTTGTCTGCTTATATTACATTTTGTTATTTTTAAGAATTCTAAGATCCTTTGAAGATCCTTGTCTATTGTGTATAAAAAGACTGTGAATTTTCATCTTCTTGTATAACATCATGTCTGAAGAAGGGAGCTAGTACTATCGAAAGCTTACCATCAAATATATTCAGTTAGCCTCTAAAAGGTATCGCCTGATTTCTTCACTCTTAAACTAACTGGAACATAACAGACTCCATCTTACATACAGCTCTTACCTTCTTACTCTGATTTGCTGCAGACCTTCCCCACTCTATGGTGCTCAAGGAACCCCTACCCACATTTAAGATGCTTAGTCATCCTTAATCCCTTATTTACACTATTTAAGTTTACAGACTATAATGTAAAGGTATCAGGGAATGTTTATTTAAATATTTTCTTTTTCTGTTTTTGTGTTTGTTTGTCTTTTTTTTATTTTATTCCAATGTTAGCAATGAAGGTGTTTGACAGATGCCTCTTCACTGCAATCGTTGGGGCTTGGTGTCAGCCAGCAGTGTGTTTTATCACAAGGCTGACACAAACCCACTGTCACTATTACCCCATTTTTCAACATAGCAGGGATACTGCCCACTTCATACCTCCTTGCGCCCAGCTTATTTGCCTGGGATGAAGTGGCGCCCTGGGTGGTCGTCTACCTTCGCCTACCCATCATCCCAGCCCTGGAAGTAAGGGCTTCATCATCGTCATCATCATCATCATCATCGGGAGAAAAGAGAGGCAGTTTGCGCATCAGGCAGTGGCGCAGCCGGCAAGTCGGTAGTGTGGCTGGGAGTCAGCAGGGTGGCAGCAGTGCGAGGTTGGGAGCCAAACAGCCACAGGGTAGACCACCCCCTTCGCAGGTCCCAGAAAGTAGCGGCGCAGGGGCTCACCGCAGCAGCAGCGGCAGCAGTCAGTCAGTGTGGAGCATTCGTGGTAAAATCACCTCGGCAGTATGGCAGTTTTTTGCCAAGACACCGGAGGAGGCGAACATGTATAGGTAGAATCTGTGGGCAGAAAGTGAAGTGTAGCCAGGGACCTAACATTGGCACCATGGACCTATGTCAAAATATGCAGCATCACCATCCAGTGGCCTGGGAGAAACGTGTCTCAGATGTGGTGGTTCATCCTGCTGCAGCAGCAGCACCCAGTGGCATGCCTCCCATTTCAGGCAGTCAAGGCTCTACCAGCTCTGCCGAATTGAGTCTTCCGGTCCAGATGCTCCTGCTCCTTGCCACTTTAATGGTGCCAGCAGTCGTTCACCGAGACGATTGCCAAGACACAGCAGTATGCATCTAAACATCCTAAGGCGCAGAAGCTGACCATGCTCCTGTCCAAGTTGGTCCCTCCCTTTTCAAGTCCCTCCCTTTTCAAGTGGTGGACTCTGCACGGTTCGGAGAACTGAAGGCTTTTGCTGAGCCGAGGTGGAGAGTCCCAAGCCGTCATTTCTTTTCGAAAAAGGCAATACCAGCCCTGCACAAATACGTAGAAGAGAAGGTGGGCCAGTCCTTGAGCCTGTTGGTGTCGTCCAAAGTGCACGTCAGACCGGACGTGTGGAGCTGTAACAACGGTCAGGAACAGTACTTGTACACGTACAGTACAAGACCTTCTTTAAATTTCTTTGGGCAGATACATAGATCCATTTTAATTTTAAATTTCGTAAGAAGCAGGATTTTATGTGTATAGACTGGATAAAACGAATTATTTAGTATTATTTTAATTCTGTTTCAAGCTATTTGATGAGAATTTGGTAATTAGTACAAAGTTTTGCAGGAGATAAAATGTCATTAATCTTTCTGATAAAGGTGTCAATTTTATATTGAATTCTAAGGAGGTTCATTAGACTGAGAAGACTTTAGGTAAATTATATATATTTTTTACATTTTTTTTATTATGAATCTACATCTTACTCAGTCCCAAATGCAGTTGATAAAAATGCCTGATGAGATAGTCATAATTACGGATGAGCGAATCGAAGTGCATGGCAGTGTAGACGTGTGGAGCTGCAGCTACAGACAGGGACAGTATGTGTCCTTTATGGTCCACTGGGTGAATGTGCTTCCTGCCCAGCCACACCAGCAACTTGGACAGGAAACGCTGATTTTTCCTCCACGTTGTCAAATTGCTGATCCTGCGCCAATGTCCGCCTCCTCCTCCTCCACCACCTCAGCCACAACCTCAGCCACCACTGCATCGACAAGTCTTAGTGCTCCTCCAGCATACCACATGTGCAGGGAGCGGCAGTGTCATGAAGCTCTACACCTTGTTTGCCTGGGCAAATAAAGTCACACAGGGGAGGAACTGCTCTGTGTCATGAAAGATGAAATCGATTCCTGGCTTTCTCCGCTGCAACTGAAAATCGGAACCATGGTGACAGACAATGGAAAGAACATGGTGTCAGCGCTGTGCCGAGGAAGGCTGAGCCAACCGCCATGCATGGTGCACGTGTTTAATCTGGTTGTCAAACGATTCCTCATGTTTTCTATCCATCTCTAGGACGTTCTAAAAATGGCCAGGAAACTTTGCATTTCAGCCATTCCTACACCGCCAAGCACACCCTCCTTGAGCTGAGCAGAACAGAGAAACTATGAACAGAGCAAAACAGAGAGAAATATATGAACACAGCGAAACAGAGCAAAATAGAGAAATCTATGAATAGAGTAAAACAAAGCAAATCAGAGAAATCTTTGAACAGAGCAAAACAGAGAGGAATCTATGAACAGAGAAAGGCCATTAATGATTTCTTGATGATCCAAGCGGACAGGGATACTCCACTGTGTAATTTTTATGTCAACCAATGGCAGCTCATGCGTGACACGTGTCGTTTGCTCAGGCTCTTTCAAGAGGCCACGTTATTTGTCAGTCGCCAAGACTACGGGATGAACAACATCATTCCACTTCTTCACGTCCTGGAACAGATGCTGCAAAATCTGTCTGTTCAGGGTACTGGAGACGTGGCGACTACATCTCACGGCCACATGAGTCTGGTGAGGGAAATGGGCAGCCAGTGTAGGGATAGGCAGAGGAGAAAAAGGAGAGAGGTGAATCAGACGAGCAGCAGACTTAAGGATGGATTGAAGGGGAGTGAGGGTGCTAGATGGGAGGCCACAGAGAAGGATGTTGCAATAGCCTAGGCGTGAGATGACAAGGGCATGGACAAGCATTTTGTGCTTTCAAAGTGAAGGAATGAGCAGAGTCGGGAGATATGGTGCGGGGGGCGGCAAGGGTGAGGGTTTGAATGTGGGGGGTGTGAGGCCAGATTGGAGTCAAAGGTTATCCCAAGGCAGCGGACTTGCAAAGCCGGTGAGAGAGTGCAGCCATTAATAGTGAAAGAGACACCTATCAGCGCCATCGTCCAACCTCTCGC
Organism: Phyllomedusa bahiana; assembly: GCA_025379985.1. Classification (NCBI taxonomy): domain Eukaryota; kingdom Metazoa; phylum Chordata; class Amphibia; order Anura; family Hylidae; genus Phyllomedusa; species Phyllomedusa bahiana. Next base: position 3,502 of record JAODAL010070163.1, read on the forward strand.
AGGTCTGACCGGGGGGGATCCTCAGCACTCACATACCACAGCCACGTTTGCTGTGGGAGGGTGGGGGGTAGGAGCAGTATCAGCGCCAGCAGCAGCAACCTGAATCTGGAGTTGTTGATGAGCAGCTTTCTTCACCCACCTAGTGAGGAAGGTACCCACCAGCAGCAGCAGCAGAACCACCTAGAGCAAATCCTGAACCCTGGATTCTTCGGGCTACCTGCCTGAGCTACTATTCTGATGCTGCCATCCGCCTGATGCCACACATCTGCTGCCAGCTGCTCTTTCTACCACCCACCATCTTTACCAGGGACTGGTATTGCCCCTCCCCACTCCTCACTGGGCCATTATGTAGCCTTCTGATGATGCTTTTACCTAACCACTCAGGTCTCCTCATACTGCATCTGCTGTCACCTCCAGGCTATGTCACCATGTCACTCTCTGGCTTGATGCTGCTGTTGCCAGCACCTCCTCACTATGTCACCTAGCTGCCATTGTGTCACTCTCCGGCCTGATGCTGCTGCAGTTGCAGCCGCCACCTCCACACTGTGTAGCAATACTGATGGATTATTGACCGATTGAAAACGGACACTGAAGGATCAAAGGAAGGGCAAAATGATTAGTGATGTCAATGCAAAATTGCTGATGACACCCTTTCCACTTTTTTGGGGGCTCTACATGTTTCAGCGTTTAACAGAATCACCACAATAAGTGAAAAAATTAACTGTTTGCCACAGATAGCAATATCCCAACAGACTAAACTGCCTGGATTTGAGATGTATGTATGGCAGAAATACACAAACACTGGCACAGAATTCCCCACAAAAAGTGCATAAATTAACTCTTGGCCACAGATTAAAATACCCCCACAGATTGAAGTTGATGGATTTCAGGCATGTATGGGGCAGAAATATACACCCTAGATTTTACTCACAATACCCCACAAACAGGGGACAAATTGACTCTTTTGCACAGAATAAAATACTTTACAGAATGAACGTGATAGATTTCAGGCGTGTATGGGGCAGAAATACACACCCTAGTTTGACTCAGAATACCCCACAAACAGAGGATAAATGAACTCTTGGGCACATATTACAATATCCCAAAATAAAAAACACTGGTTCAGGAACAGGTGTTTATATGACATACACTTGTGAAGGTCTTTCACCTTAGTAGCTGAAAAATCTGAAGTATTTTGCACAGAGTGCAATGTAGTGCTGCTACAAATAGACGCTTGTGCATGGGAGACAATGTGAGGAGTGGCAGAATTTAACATGGCTGACGTATTTATAGGGCTGTGATGTCACAAAAGCTGCCTGGCTGCTGATTGGCTGCATGTCTGCACATGTCATTGAGGGTGTTCCTTTCTTCCTCCCATAGTTCTCTGCCCCATGTCACGTTATGTGCTCGTGGCCATGTTAGAAAAATAGAGGATTCGTTATCACGAATTGCCATGAACTTCGTCTTCGTTCAGAATCAAATTTTCCCTGAAATTGTAAACGAATTCCACTTCATTAGAATAGATTTGCTCTTCCCTAGTTATCCATGTTTCGACTCAGATGCCTTTATCAAGTGACATCAAAAGTATATAGGGTGGGGATGCAAAAAGGGGGCAGTATGCAGAAAGCTGCAAATAGTGTGAGCCAACACTGTGGAGTAGTTAGGGTATAGATAAGTACAGGCAGTCCTATGTCAGGTCCAAAGGAAATGGCACAAGGCTGTGGGTCGTGGGCTGCAGAGGGAGGAATCAGACGTCCTACGTCTTGTTTTAACTACTCCTAAGCTGTCTAGCGTTGTATGCTGTCTGTGATATACATACGGTTTATTGGTGACTAAACCTATCCACATACTTCTGAACATTACTTTTATACACATTTCTGGCACACCAATCATAGAACTTATGATGCTTCACATTTATGAACCACTGTGCAACACTTTCATACATATTGACACATCCTACACTAACCTAATGAGAAGCATGACTGTCTAGTCAACGTCATTTTTCATACATGTCTCCCATAGTGTGCAAGATACTCAAGATAGGAAAATGGGACTCAGTAATAAATAAGGGCTGGTGTGGCAGGAGGGGTTGTAATAATTGATAAGGACAGGGCTAAAAGAATAAAAACCAAAAAAACCAAAAAATTGCATACTGATTAATGCCAGAAGTAACACCAATAAAATTGATGAATTACAATTAATAATCTCTGAAGAAATATGACATAGTGGGGTTAAATAAGACATGGCTGGATGAGAGCTACGACTGGATGAGTAACTTACAGGGTTATAGTTTATTTAGAAAATATCATAAAAATCTGAAGGGAGGAGGTGTATGTCTTTATATAAAATCTTGTCTGAAGTCGACAGTTCAAGAAGATATAGATACAGGAAATTTACATGGGTCATTAGATATACATAAAGGTAATAATAATAATAATACAATTCTATTAGGAATCTGCTATAGGCAACCAAATATAACAGAACCCATGGAAGTCGTACTCCTCAGACAAACAGATGAGGCAGCTAATCATAATGAGGTTCTTATTATGGGTGACTTCAACTATCAAGACATAAATTGGGAAACTGAAATCCGTGGCTCTCATAAAGGAAACAGGTTTTTGTCAATAACTAAAGATGGTTGCCTTTTCCAACTGTTGCAGGAGCCAACTAGAGTAAATTCCTTTCTGGACTTAATATTGACTAACAGACCTGACAGAGTAAAAAAAAGGTTCAGGTTGGGGAGCACCAAGGAAATAGTGACCTTAATACAATAAATTTCCACTTATGCTTCAATAGAGTTTTTTTGTCGAGGAGCCACATAAACATTCAACTTCAAGAAGGCTAATTTACCTTACGTCCCATGAGATGCACAACTACTGGGATATTTACTGGGATATTTCTCCCCTATGAGCTGTTCAGAACAGATGGAACTTTTGATCAAGTATTTTGTGGGATAAGCTGATGTTTTCATTGACACCACTGAGGTTCTATTGACACTTTGATCGCATTTTATCAAGGTTTTTGAAAGGCAGGATAAACAAAATACAGCAATGCTGATAGTATTTTTTTTATTTTTCACACTGGTCAATGTGCATATAAAGGACACGCTAACTCTACTCAGCAGGTCAATATGATTACAAATATGATATCAAATTTACATATTTTTTTCTGTTTTACTGCTTTTAAAAAATAAAAACACTTTTATTTAGAAACGGAAACATGTCTGCTTCAGAATAGCTTGAGAGTCAGGACTTTTTTATTTTTCTGTGTACAGTGATGTGTAGGGGCTTTTTTGCAGGATGAGTTGAAGTTTTCTTTGGTACCATTTTAGGGGGACACATGACTTTCCATATTCTTTCAATCCATTTTTGGGAGGCAGGATAAAGAAAATACAGCAATTCTAGTAGTGTTTTTGTTTTTTTTACAGCACTAAGTATAAGTGACATGTTAGTGTTACTCTGCTGGGCAATACAATTCTAAAAATACATAATTTATATGTTTTTTTAAATGTTGTAGCATTTTAAGAAAAAAAAAAGTTTATGCATTTCTCTCTTCTGATACCCATAAAGTAAAGGAGTGAACTGCAATACCCAGAAAGATTGGTAAAATTATGGTTATCTATCTTAGAGAAAACACAGCTTCGGGGGACATATTAAATATGTAAAGATATATCAAAGTCAATATAGAGATCTTTCCGGTGATCTTTTTAAACCCAGAACTGGAGCCCCTACATCTAGAGGAAATGAAGTTTCTACATAAACATAGGAAGGGATTCTTTACTGTAAGAGCAATGAGATTGTGGAACTCTCTGCTAGAGTAACTTGACATGGTGAATTCACTAACAGAGTTCAAAAAGGGTCTGGATGCATTTCTGGAGCATAAAAATTAACAATTTTATGACTAGGGTTTGGAAAAGGGGTCGTTGACTAGGGTTTTATTTTGTTACCGATCTGAGTCTAAAAGGGGGAAAATTTGGCTTAAAAACACTGTAGAACAATAGGCTGAACTGGATGAACGTAAGTCTTTTTTTCAGACTTGCAAAGAATGTAACTTTGTAGCACCTACAATTGTAGCAAATATAAACTTGACAGATAACTATGATATTGTGGCACAGAAAGTTACCTTAACTTTTTCAATGCTTTTAAATCACTTCATTTGTAACCTAAAACCATAAAACACAGTAAGTAAAATTTTGCTAAATGCCTAAAATCAGGCAAGGGCACTTTAAACAGCAGATTATGTACTGGCATAGGTGGAGAAGAACATTTGTGGAGCGCACAGGCCCTTTAAATATTAAAGGGCCCCATACATGAAAAGGGGACAGAAAGAATAAAAGGAAAGCGCCCGGGCAACCTGACGGGCCCCAAACAATGAATAAAGAAGAGCAGGAAAAATGAATGCACATTAGATTGTGGCATATGAGAATAAGACATATTCCACAAGGTGTTGTATTGTTCTTGTGAATCTTCACTAAAGTGTTGAGCGGATTGGTTGGCTATCGGATCGGCGATAGTCGATATCGGCCGCTATCGAAAAGGTTTTTTTCGATAGGAGCATCGATTATGAGCGATTACCATTAAAGTCTATGGGAGAGAAACAACCCTTTTCCTTTTTACCCCCAAAAAAAGGTGGAGAAGCTGAAATTAACATCCACAACAGTCAAATGGATACGTCTAATTTGGCAACAAACTTTGGTTTTATAAAGGTAAGAAAAAAGTCACAGCCCCATTCACTATCCCTGTCTTTTTCCCCACAGCATGACCCTTAAAACCCTGCATCACCCACAAATTAAAAAGTGCCAGAAGGCAGTATGATTTGAACCATCAGTTACTTAAGGACATTGAATATCCCTGTCCTGGAAACGAATGAGCCCCAAACCCGCATGCCCCCAGATTTTAAAAAAGTGCCCAAAAAAGAAGTCTTTCAACCACCATTTTGTTGAAAGGACACTAACTATACTTCCCCGGGCCACAGTATGACCATTAAACCTGTCTGACCCCAGTTTAAAAAGTGCCGGGGAAAAAGAGTCTTTTTAACCCCCCTTTTTTGTTGAAGGACACTTCTAATCTGTCCCCGGGCCACAGATGACCATTAAACCGTTGACCCCCCGATTACAAAGTGCCCGGAAAAAGGGTCTTTCAACCACCATTTTAGTTGAACGGACATTGACTAGAAAATGTCCTTGCCAAGATGCCCCCGGGCCCCGGGTTACAGTGGTGCAGTGAGAGCCCAGGTGGCGTCCGCTCTAAACACGCAGGTTAAAATGGCCCCGATGCGCAGCAAACAAAAACGTGTGCTGAAGCAGAGTGCGGAAGAGGAAGTGTGAGAATCCGCCCTTCCTCATAACAGTCAAGACCGGGTAAACGTTGCCCCTCCCCTATAGTGCGGACCAATTGAGGGTTACTTGGAAACTGGGGGTTAACGCTTGTTACACCCAGGTGCCCCTTTTTCTTGGCATTTTTTTCTCAATTTTCTCAAAGTTTGGGGGGAAAAATTGTCTCTGTCTTTTTTCTGTCCTTTTCCTACCCATGTCCCTGAAAATAAACCTACTCTTCAATTTTCCACCCCCCACAATTCAAAAATTTTTATAAAAAAAAACCCCCCCCCCCCCCCCCCCCCCCCCCCCCCCCCCCCCCCTCCAACCCCCCCCCCCCCCCCCCCCCCCCCCCCCCTTTTTTTTTTTTTTCCCTGGGGAAGTTTTTTAGTAGTTTAATTCTAGAAAACACATTTTTTAAAATAGGATAATTCCCAACCCCTGTCTTTGTTTCTCTTTTTTTCATTTATTAAAAGGGGTTTTCTCAATACAGGGATTGATAGCTATGTTAAAGTCTTGCAAAAACAATTATTTTGCAATATGTGTCCATTATGTTTTCGTAGATCACGGTATTTTTTGCACCTTTAAAATTCACTGTGGTGAATATAGTTGCTTTTTAAGATTTCGTGATGCTGCGTCAATGAACAATGCTGGGTGCGCAAAAGTAAAAAAACATGAAACTGTTATTTTTTGGTTAAAAAAGGGTATTTTTTGCCCCTTTTCACTTCACCTGTGGTGAATATAGAATTGCTTTTTAAGATTTACGGGGATGCTGGTCAATAAACAAGCGGGGTGCGCAAAAGTAAAAAAAACACGTAACTGTGAGTTTTCGTAATACACGGTTTTTTTGGCAACAAAAAATTTTGTGTGACTACAAGATTGCTTATTGAATTTAACTGCAAGGTGGATATATCAACAGTCAAGGTGAATGGGGAAATTTAAATGAACCCTTTCTGAAATGTATACTGATAATAAAAAAATGGAGTTTTTCAGCTAAAAAAAAGGACCCGCAGTTACTAGAAATGATGTGTACCCAAAATAAGTTCGGCTGCCCAATTCCAGGAAAAATTTTTAATACAAAATTTAATAAAAAAGTATTCCACAACAATGTTACACAAGTTTTTGGGAACTTTTTCCATGTTCTTTTAGTAGAGTGTTGGTTCGCCCGCGGGCCCCCCCCCCCCCCCGTCCCCCCGCCGTAATTTACAGAGGTAGATGCTGCTTTAAAATTCTCTAGCTAACTACATAAAACTTTAAATCTCTAATCTAATAAATTCGAAGGGTCCACAGCAATAGTAGAGGTTTCTCTGTGCAGAAATAGACTAAATTTTCCCGAGCTGTTTGGCCACAGGCAGGCGCAGGCCTATCCCATGGACGCTGAGAGGGACACTGAGGGTAAAAAGGGAAAAGCTGTTTTATGTAAAACGAGGTCATGTGATTTTTCCGCCAATCGAAACCCTAAAACATCCCGTCTGACGTCGCACACAATCTCACCCCGCTTATTCTGTAATCTGATTTGCTGGCCGCCAAAATTACAGGAAGGCCGAAAAAGGCGGATCTTTAAAAGTGATGCTAGATTTTTAAAAATTAATTATGCTGACGGGAAATTTCGATCCCCATAAAAAAACCCTTGCCGATTTCAACTTTTTCCCAAAAAACGCCAAAAATACTTACCAAATCGCGAGTGAATATGCAACCATTTCACAGATAAATGTGTGTGTGTTACAGGCACAATTTGCAACAGATGTGCTGTAGAATCACCCAATGCTCTGCAAAAGTTTCCATGACTTTTCCAAAAAAAGAATGAGTAGCAGGATATAACATAAAACAGTCTCCCCATTTTCATGCAGATTGTACTGTAAATTACTGTGGATTTGCAGCGTGGAATCCACACTACAAATCTGCAGCATATTCCCAACATCAGGATTTACCCTTAAGGTTTGTGAAACTTGATAAACATCGAAGGCCAGAAAAGGTGAAAAGTAAAAAAAAAATCAATGAAGTAACAAGTTTTAAAAATAAATAGGTAAGTACTCAGGCTGTGGGCCCCTCAACAATGTACTCTAGATGATACATCCAGGGAATTGCAGTCTAGATGCTTGCTGGTTCACTCTTAAAACAGTTTTTAGCTTTTTATGATGGATGTATCACTTCCCAGATCATAACATCTTTTTTAAAAGAATTAAAAAAAAAACCCCTTTGCGATGTCCCCTTTTCAGCCAAAAATACCATCCAACAAATACTGTTCTCATAGGGCAAGACCATTTTATTTCTGCACTGTATAAAAAGTGTAGATGAGACAGCAAACACCATCTTTGTCTTTGTTCTAGTGCATTTCAATACAAATTCAGCAGTTTGGCCAAAAACCCCTAGCATTTTATGATTTTGTATTCACAAATACTCATTGTAATGACTGTGCCTCAGCTTATCCCCACTGCCCTGGCATGGCCTGTTACCTTATGGAACTCTCTGTGATCCCTGTTCCCCTGAGTGCTGTGGGGCTTTTATAGGCTGGGCATTTCTTAGGGGAAATGCCACTTTTGTCTTTCCCTCCGCCCATGACAGGTACTTTGGGTATTTAAATAAAATCCTAACAATCTCTGGGTCAGATTTTTTGGGGAAATTTTCTATGTATTGTTACCCATTTCCAACTTAGCCTTTCATGTGTTCATGCCTGCCCTGACAGTAAAATTTGGGCAGTGACCGAAAGAACTCACCTCCCGACCTTCGTTGATATGACTACTAAAGGACATTTCACCAGGAAGGGTTTGCGGCCCCCTTTTTTTGACGGTTTGCCGTTTTTCAGACGTCTGAAAAAAAGGGCCCCAAATGTGCACCCCTGGGGGTTATGGGGAAAATGTGCGCAGTCCCCATGCAAGGGTTTTTTGCCCAAAATCATTAAATGCAAAATTTTCCGTTGGGTTTTTGGCAGAAATGTGAAGTCAATGTGAAGGGGGAGGGCTTTTCTCCGATCATAGCGGAGAAAAGCTGTCCCCCCCCCCCCCCCCCCCGCGGGGCGTGGATGGCACTAAAACAGGACAAATACCAGCCGGATAATCCCCACGGTATTTTGTCCTATGCCCCTGGAAACATGCCCCAAACTTTGCCCCGCTTGACAGGGCTTGACTTTTTTTCGCTTCCGCTCCTTTGTTTCCTTTTCTGCATTTCGCTGCCACTGTTTGGGGAACCCCTTTTAGAGGTAGCAAACCTGGGGGTTTCTGCAGTGAAAACCAGTCATTACGAGGGGGAAAGTGTGAAAAAAAAAGGGCTCCTTCTCTCTGCTCTTTTCACAGGTTTTATGCTAATATCCCGTGAATTCACCTCCCGATCCAGTGTTTTTCATCTTTTGTCAGGGGTGGGATCAGAGATAAAACCCGTATTTATTACCCTATTACACTTGTCAAGGGCATTTTTAAATGGGAAATTCCCAAAATTTTTGTAAAACAATAAAAAATTAACAGTAATTTAAAGTTTTTTTAAAATAAAAGTGAAAATACAAAAACACCCCTGTTTCCCCACCACCCTGGAAAAAAGTTTATCAATATTTTTTACATCACCTTCCCCAAAAAAAAGGAATAAAAAGTCATTTAAAACCCAAAAAAAAGGACCAATAAAAAAGACGCTGCCCCAAACAAAAAAGCCCTCACATAGCTCTGCCAATGGAAAACTGAAAAAGGTTATGGGTCTCATATATTTTTTTACATTTAAAAAAAAAAATCTTTATTTAAAAATAATAAAAGCTATATAAATTAGTTGTTATGAAATTGTATTGGCCCACAAAAATAAAGTTAACATATTGTTTCTACTGCACAGCAAATTGTCTAAAATGAAATCCCCAGGCAAGTTTTTCAATACTGTACAGTATATTAAATGATAAATTATATGGTACGGACAGGCAGCACCTAAATGGGAAGGGTGCAACTGTATTGGAGGACAAAATGACCAGGAAGTTGGTAATAAATCAGGGGTGGAATGGAAGGAGGGGGGTGTAGTAATTTGTTAATAGAGACGCCGGTTAAAAAAATGTAAACAATTCAAAACGACTCCAAATTGCATGCTGACCAATGCCCCGAGTCTCCCAATAAAATTAACAACTAGAAATTATTTATTGCTGAAGAAAAATATTACATAGAGAGCTATGAGAGCTATGACCTGGTGGTTAACTTACTGGGATACAGTTTATTAAGAAGAGATTGTAAAAATCAAAAGGAGGGAGGTGTATGTCTTTATATAAAATCCTGTCTGAGGCCAAAACTGCGGGAAGATATAGATACAGAAAATGAACCATGTGGAGTCATTATGGGTAAATATACATGGGGGTAAAAAACAATTTAATAAAATTGTATTAGAAGGGCTCTATAGGCCACCAAATATAACAGAACCCATGGAAGGTGTACTCCTCAGAGAAATAGATAAGACAGTTAATCATAAACTACCCAGACATAAATTGGGAGACTGAAACCTGTGGCTCACTTAAAGGTTTTTGTCAATAACTAAAGATAATTACCTTCCCCAAGTGGTGCAGTAGCCGACCAGAGGGAAGGCCCTTCTAGACTTAGTATTCAGAAACAGACCTGACAATGGTTTAGGTTGGGGGGCACCTAAGAAATATTAATCACAAAATAATATATTTCTAATTATTTTATTGAGGAGCCACAAAAACATTGAATTTTAGAAAGGCTAATTACAATCTGCTTAGAGAGCATTGACTGGGACAAGGTGTCACGATCCTATAACTTACCATTTGACCTTGACATTAACTGTGCTTCTGATAGTCAAGCGCATTCTGTGCTTCCAGCAGGGTAACAGTTAAACGCTTGGCTTCAACTAGCACAGCTGCTCTAGTTCAAACTGAAGGTGGGGATCTATTTAGTCCAGGCTCACAGTGCCTGAGATTCTGTTGTGCATGGTTTGTTCCTGCAAAGTTCTCTAGTGTTCTGGACTTCTGGCTATTTTCCTGGCTGCTGAAAATTTGTACTCGGATCCTGCCCGCTGGACACATATTTCTGGTCCCCTCTGCTGTTTTCAGATTTCCTCATGTCCCCTTTTCCCATTATTTTTGCATTTTGTTTGTTTATTTCTATGTAATTAAAGTCCTTTTCTGAAGAAAATGTTACACAAGGTTTTCAAAAAAAACGAAAAGATAATAAAAGGGTAATTTTTTTAAATATCTTAGGGGCCCCACTTTGGGGTATATACCTTATGGAAATATAATAATTAGAAACTGAAAAAAAAACCAATGTGGATCAACAGAGATGTAAGGGAGGCAATAAATAACAAAAAAGCTTTAAGCTACTTAATCATAAGGGCATTGAAGAGGCGCTAAAAACTATTATTAAAAAAAACAATATGTAAAAAATAATGATAAAGACAGCAAAGCTGGAGACAGAAAGGCAGATTGCCAAAGAGTAAAAATAACCCTAAAATATTTTTTAACTGTATAGATAGTAAAAAGATTAAACTAAAAATGTTGGCCCTCTAAAAAGTAATGAGGGAGGTATTGTAGATGGTGATGAGGAGAACCTATTAAACTATTTTTTTCTCCACTGTATTTACTCGGGAAAATGACCTTCCTGTTGATGAACAGAGGGATGAGGTAAACTCCACCTTAAATGTTTCTTGTCTAACCCAGGAAGAAGTGCAGCTCCACATGGGTTTATGAAGTATTGGTCCTGTCAAACTAATCACATCAGCATATATGAGAAGGTTAGCTCTAGACTGGATTGGGGTGAGAAATTGAATGTCATATATCTAGATTTTTCTAAAGCATTTGATACTGAGCCACAAAAAAGGTTGGTAAGTAAAATGAGAATGCCTGGCCTGGGGAAAATGTTTGCAAGTGGGTAAGTAACTGACTCAGTGATAGAAAACAAAGGGTGCTTATTAGGTTATTAATGGTACACACTTCTTAGGGACCGAAGGGTTCAGTATTGGGCCTAATCTCTTTATTATATTCATTAATGACCTTGCACAAGGATTACACAGTAAAAAATCAATCTAAGCTCTGAAAAGTAATCAACACAATAAAGAATAATTTTTATTACAAAGGGATCTGGATAAGTTGGAGGCCTGAGTAGAGAAGTGGCAGATGAGGTTTAACACAGATAAATGCAAGGTTATACACATGAGAAGGAAAAATCCATTCCATGATTACTTGTTAAATGGTAACACGCTTGGTAAAAGTAACAAGGAGAAGGATATGGGAATCCGAGTGGACAGTAAACTTAATTGTAGCAGCCAATGTCAGGCAGCAGCTGTTAAGGGAAATAGGATAATGGGGTGTATTAAAAGAGGTATAGATGCACACGATGAGAACATTATTCTCCCATTAAACAAGTCACTGGTCAGACCACACATGGAATATTGTGCATAGTTTTGGGCACCAATGCAGAAGAAAGAGATTGTAGAGCTTGAACAGCAAAAATAACTAAAAAGACTGGGTGGACTGCAATACCCAGATATATTAGGGTTATTTAGTTTAAAGTAGCTTGACATAAATATGTTTAAATATATTAAAGGTCAATTTAGAGATAATTTCCAAGATCTATTTATACCCAAGATTGTATCTAGAACAAGTGGGCATCCTGTACGCCAACAGAAAAGAAAGTTTCTACATAAACATAGAAAGGGATACTGTAAGAGCAGTGAGATTGTGAAACTCTCTGCCAGAGGAACTTGTCATGGTGAATTCACTAACAGAGTTCAAAAGGGTCTGAATGCATTTCTAGAGTTTAATATTATAACAAATTATAGGGACTAGGAATCTGGAGAAGAGTTGCTCCAGAGAAATATTCTGATTGCCAGATTGGAGTCGAGAAAGAATTTTTCCACTAAAAGGAGGGCAATCCGCATTTACCTCATGGGGTTTTTTGCCTTCCTCTGAATCAACAATATAGCAAAATAGGCTGAACTGGATGGACGTCTTTTTTATGTCCTTACAACTATGTAACTATGATGCCAATGAAAAGTACAACTAATCCTGTATTGATAACAAAAAAGATAGGGTGTAACGGGTGAGCGGGTAATGGACCCACTGGACCACTTGCTCCAAGGAGGCATAACTAAGCGGCCGTCGGCATCTTCACAGCGCCTTAGACGGTAAGGATGGTTTTCCCGACAGCCGCCAGGTGCAACCTTAGAGTAGTCCCCAGCAGTGGCAGCTGACCAGACAGGCCAGAAGTGCCAATGCTAGGCACCAACAGGCTTAGGGACAAAAGTTTTTAGCAAA
>JAODAL010070164.1:0-16042 GCA_025379985.1 Phyllomedusa bahiana
GTTTTTAATTTTTTGGGTTTTTTGGGTTTTTTCTTATCTGTTTTACCTGACCTCGGCTGTTCTCTGACCTCCGGGTTGGCCCCTGATTTTTTACCTCCCCCCTCCCGTTGTGTTTGACCTCGGCTTGTTTTTGACCCGGACGTTTTGACTTTTCTTTTTTCTCATGGCCCCAGCACTATGCCCGCGCCCGGGGGGCTGTCGCCCCAGTTTTTCCCGTTTTGCCCCCCTTTGGGCCCCGCACATCAAGTAGGCCCGGGACGTGGGCCCGGGTTCTAGTTAGGGCTCCTGAACCCCCCCTTGCGTGAATTCTCACAAAAGGGCCGAAAAACCCTGTTCTTTCTCTTTCCTCACTTTGGACCCCATTGAAAACCCCTGGAAGGCAGATTTTTGGGGGGTTTAAACCCGTAGTCCAGGATTTCCTGGGGGCGGAGGGTAGAACAACAGGGGGGTACCCCCAAATCAGAGGGTTCCCTGCATTACTTTCCCTCCGTGGAGCCCCCCCCTCCAGTTGCCCCCTTGGGCAGGTTCACAGGTAAAAAGGAAGGCCTTTTTGGCATTTTGAGAGGGTTGTCGCCCCGTATTTTAGGCTCCGCCCACTTTTCCTTTAGGGAAGATGAGGAACCCAAAAAGGGGGGAATTGTTATGTCCTTACTGCAAAAGGGGCCCCCCCGGGGGGTGGGCCCTTTTTTTACGCATGACCCCCACCTGAACTGTCTTTTGTGGACAGGGTTTTTTTGGCCCCTTTAGGGGTTACTCTTTTTAAAGACCCAGATGGGAAGTGTGGGCCCAGGCTCAGCCCGACCAAACCTTTAAAGGGGAGGGTGAGAAGAAGGTGGAGGGGTTTTTTCTCCGAAAAATTTTGTCGCTGATGCCGTTTTCCCTTTGGGGGGGGAACGACGCAGCTCTCAGATGCCCCCTTTGTTAGGGTTAGCTGACCTGTGAAGGGGTTTTTTTGGTGGTTTACCCTTTCCCCCTGGTACCTTTGATGAGGGCCCTTGCACTGGCCGTTTGCCCGGACAGATGTTTTTGGGGGGAAAATGGCAGGGAAAAAAGGGTTTCCCCCCCCGGTGGGGCCACACCATTGGGCACCCCCAAAAAACCCGGGTTTTTTCCGACCCTAAACCCGAGGAAACCCATTTCCCCAAATAGGGGCTTTTTTTCTGTCCCTTTTGGCTTTGTGACCGTTTGGACCCACTGTTTGCATTTTAGGGGTTGTGCTTCTACTGGGAAAAGAAAGGCACAGAATTTGGGGGAAAGCTCCAAACGGGAAGACCAAGGGCGGAAGGGCTCCAACGCCTAGGGGGGCGGGCAAACCCGGAGGATCACCTAAAGGGAAACAGGTATTTTCCCATTGTTTTCCCAATAAGTTGCCCCGCTAAACCCTTTTTAAGATTTCAATTTCTTGTCGAAAGTGCCGGGGTTCAGGGAGTGCGGGTTTTTGGGATTCTGGGTCCCGCTTCTTTAAATTTTGTTGATGCCCTCTTTCGCCCAAACGTCCTTTTTGGGCCCACCCCTTGGGAGACCTATCTGACTTTACTGGCCCCCCGGGGGAGGTTTGGGTATTGGGGTCCATCCACTAGGGTCGGGGCGCCAAACCCAATTTTTGTACCCCTGAGCTGGGATGGTTTGGGTTTGGGTCCATACATATTGAAAAGTGTACTTTTCGCATGGAGGGGCTGCCCCCTGATGTCGGGGGTGTTGGGGCTGCCCTTTGGGTTCAGAAACATAATCCCCCCGTTTGACTGGAATTCAAGGGGGGAAAATTTGTCAGGGGGGGGAAACCATCGGGTGTTGACAGATGTCTCCCCTTAAACCCTGCTGGGCCCAAAACTGATGTGCAGGCCCAATGTTTTTTTTTAAAAAATTTTTTGGAAAACGGCTGTGCCCGCAGTGGGGACCCCTTTCCCGGGAATTTTTGTGCGTTTGCGCCCGGGGGTAAGGGGTTTCCCAAAAACCCCATCCCCCTGGTGAACATTTCCCTCCACCCGTTAAAAAGAACGTCCAATGTGGTTCAGGAGGTGGGTTTTTCCCGGTGGGGGGGCCCTTTTTAGCCCGAAAATTTCCCTCTTTCTCCGTATACATAAAGTATTCGGCCGGGTTTCCTTGTAAGGGAAATATTTTCAGCCGGGACTCCGCCCTTTTAGGCCCCCCTTCTCCAGTTCGCAATTTGAGGGGGAGGGTTTGAACCCGAAAGGGAAGGGGCCCGGGGCCCCTCCTAAAAAGGGGGGGGATACCCGTCAGGGCCCAAGCTTTTGGTCAGGGTGCAGAAAGGCTGCAACAGCTGATGGGCGCTCCCTCCCCTGATTTCACATGGCTGCTGACAACTTTTGATGAGTGACAGGGGGGCCCCCCAAACCACTCCCGTAAGGGGGGCGAGTTTCCCCAAAAACCCCAATGGGGGGGACCCGGAAAAGGCCCCCCTCCAATCAGCTGGGCCCAAAAGGGGCGGTATCCCGGGAAACCCATTTAAACTCCCCGAAAGCTGTCTGCTGCGCCTTTTGAAAAATTCCTGGGTACCTTGTTTTTTGTTCTTTGTATTTTTGTTTTGCCCTTCTTGGGGTACCTGATCTCGGCCCTTTTTCCTGATCTCGGCTTGTCTCCTGATTTTTTCCTTTTTGCTCCCGTGTGTTTTGCCCTTTTTCTTGTTTACGTTTATTCTCTGGGTTTTTGATTTTGGCTTTGGCGTTCCTTTTTTGATATTTTACCCGGAATGTCTGACAAATTCCCTTGTTCTCACGGGTTCCCAGAATTTTTAAACCCCCGCCAAAGGGGCCCGGTTTGCCCAAATTGCCGTCTGCCCCCCTGGGCAGGGACGTCAAGTAGGGAGGGGGCAGTGGGCTGGGTTTTTTTTTAAAAGGGGGCACTGCCCCCCCCTCCCTTGACATGACACCCTCTTTTGGTATTACCGTTATATGCGCTTACAAAAAAGAAGACGGGAAGGGAGAGAGCGGTGAGACCGAGTTGAAAGAATTTAGTAGGGGGATCGGTAAATTCTGACACTAGAGTTTTATCAGCTTTGGCAGTGTAGCTGTCCGGACCAGGGCCTTTACCAGCCGGGAGGGAGGATATTGCCTGTTGTAATTCTTCCGGGGTTTAAAAAAATTATTTAATTCTTTCCCGTTTGTCCCGGGGAAATTTGGTTGGTTAAAGGGGGGTTTTAGCGATATAATCATTTTTTCTTTTTGGAAATGGGGGGACTTCGGGGTGTTTGTGGGAGATTATACAAATTCTGATAGTATGCTTAAAATTTTAATGGGTCTCCAAAGGGTGGTTTTTGAACCAAATTGCCCGAAAAAATTCTAAGCCCAAGGGGGAAAAAAATGAGACCTTTAGTCCGTGAGGGGCCCCTGGTTATAGGTCAATAAATGGAAAAAAAATTTTTAGATTTTTAAATTCCTGTTTTGAAACAAAAAAAGAATTAAGCCAACCCCCGGCCCTTTCAACCGGGGTCCTAAGGCGGGGTGGTTCCCACCCCTTTTTTTCCTTCCCCTTGAAATCAACAAACTTCTCATTGGGGTCAACAGACACCCATAAACCCGAGAGAAAAAAAAAATGCCCCAACCTTAAAAACAAGTCCCGCGACTGATATAACAACCCGTGGGAGGTTTGGGGGGGGTTGCAAGAGCCGAAAATGGAGCATCCCTTCCCTATTAAAATTTAAAAACAAAAAATTTCCAAATTTAACATATTTGTTTTGCACAAAAAAAACATTTCTGAAAAAACAATGTCAACCTTGGGTTTCCACTGGGCAAGGGGTTTCCCGGGTATATATACACGCATTCCAGTACCCCGTGGCCCCACCCAACAGTAAAAGGGCCCCAACAAACCAATACCCTTTGGAAAAACCCCTTTAAAAAAAAACATTTATGCCTATTTGCAAAAACAAAGAAAAAAAAAATTTTTAGATTCTTAGTTCACATGTTTTGATCAAAAAAAAGCTTAAGCCACCCCCGGCTACCCAAAGGGATTCAAAGGGGGGGGTCTTACTCCTATTTTTACCTCTCACTTTAGTCAACAGACTTTCTTTGGGGGTTCAACAGACCTCCAAAATCCAGATCCCCTTGAGATCCCGTGGTGCCGGGGTGGATTAAAGCATTTTTTGTCAAAACATGTGAACAAAGAATCTAAAAGTTTTTTTAGTTTTTGAAAATACATAAAGTTTTTTAGAGGTTTCCATGTATTGTTTGTTAGCCCTGGTTATAGGTCTACTCGGCTTGTTGCTCCATTTGTAGTACAAGCTAGTCATATCTTTTATTGTTTTTCTTTGCTCCAGTAGTTGCGAATTTAACCCGGGGTTTGGGTCAGAAATCTAAGGGTCAGGGCCCCTTTGCAATAATTGTGTGCATTTTTAAGTTTTTAACCTAGATAATAAATTCTCTAGCTTTGCTGAAGCTTCACGTTTCAACCTAGAGCCGTGTTTCACCAGTATCCTACGTAACACACATTTAAGTGATTCCCACTTAATTTGGAAGGAGGTATTCCCTTTATTTTTTAACCCCTTAAGGACCCAGCCTGTTTTGGCCTTCTTGACCCAGCCCTATTTTTGAAATCTGACATGTGTCCATTTATGTGAGAAAAACTTTTTTTGACACTTTTCCTATCCATGTGATTCAAGATTGTTTTCTCGTGACAATTTTTTAGTAAAGAAAATTTTTATCCATACAACCTTGTTTTTTTGTGAAAAATATCAAATTTTCTAAAAATTGGAAAAAAAATTTGCGATTTTGAAAGTTGCAAAATTCCCTGCGTGTAAGACGAAAATTTTTTTTCACCAAAAATTTTGTTTAAACTAGATCTACCAATGTCCATATAGGTTGGATCATTTTTTAAATGTCTTTTTTTTTTTTTTTACGAATTGAGGGCTTAGAAATTTAGTAAAATTTCTCACAATTTCAAAAATTAGCAAATATACATTTTTTTTAGGGACCACTCCAGTTTGACGTGGCTTTGGGGGGGCCTGCATGTTAATCCCCCATAAAAATAATGCCACCCCAAAGAAATTTGCCCCCTTAAAGTATTTAAAACATTTTTAGGAAGTTTGAAACCCCTTTAGATTTTTACAGAAAAAAGCATGTGGAGGTGAAATTAAAAATTTTCACTTTTTTTTGCAGATTTTTCAATATTTACCCCTTTATTCACTGGAAATACGGTAAATGTGACTAGGTAAATGAAAATTTAAATTAATTCCCCCAGGTCTGCCTTTTTAAGAGATATCCCATAGGGGCCCCCAGGCGTTTTTTTTTGGCTCAACCATAACCCCCAGAATAGGAGGGCACCTACCAACCTGAGGTCTCATTTTCAATAAAATTTTTTTTAGGCCCCCATTTCAGGTTTGGGGGGACCCCCCTAAGGTCTAAAACTAAAAAACACCCCTAAATAGCCACATATTGGGAAAAAACTTACCCTTTAAAGGAATAATATCCAGGGGGTGCATTGAGAATTAAAGACCCACAGGTGATTAAAACAAATTTTTTTTTAGCAAAAGGGGTGTAAAAAGTAAAAAAAATTTTTTTCCAATAATCGCAATTTTGTAGCTTAAAATGTTTAAACAAAAACAAAGGAATCCGGGAAAAAGAAGGGGTAAAACTTTTTTAGCAATTTCTTCCAAGTTTGGAATCCCTACGTGGGTTAAACTCTGTGTGGGCCCCCTTGGAGGGTTTAAAGGGGGGGGGAAGATATTTGGTTTTTGGGAACGCGTTTTGGTGGGGGCCGTCGCATTTGAAAAAGCCCCCAAAGTAGCAGAACGGGCAAACATTCCGAAGTTGCCCCCATTTTGGATTCAACAACCCTCAGGGATTCTCTGGGGTGTATTTGCATTTTGGCACACAGGTGTTCATGTTTTTTTTTTTAGCATTGGGGAATGAAAAAGGGGGGGGAAAAAAAACGCAGGGTTCGTCATTGTTTTTTGGTTTCAATTTTACGCATTCGCCGTGCAGTGTAAATGATGTGATAACTTTATAGGGGGTCGGTTACATTCAATGTATAGTTTTTTAAAAGTTTTTTTCTGTTTTTATTACTTTTACCCCAGTAGAATATGCTATAAAAAATTGCGTTTTTATGTTGTCCATTCGACACCATAACTTTTTTATTTTGCTGTGGCAGACTGTGTTGGCTTGTTTTTGCGGGATGAGTTGAAGTTTTTTTTGGACCATTAGTGGTGCATATGATGCTATGTTCACTTTTTATTAAAATTTTTTTTTGGAAAGTTTTTTAACAAAAAAACGCAATCTTGGTAGTGTTTTTTTTTTTTTATTTTTTATAGCGGGTTAGTACGGTATTATGACATGGTTGCTTTACTCAGCGGTCTTTTGATTACACCGATACCCAATTTTTTTTTTTGTTTTTGTTTTTTGCTTTTTACAATAAAAACCATTTTATTCAACAGGAAAATAGTTTTTGCTTCACATAGTTTGAGGGGGGCCCTAATTTTAAATTTTTCTGTTTGGAGCTGTTTTAGGGGGGCTTGTTTTTTTGCGGAGGAGTTACGTTTTTATAGTTCATTTTTGGGGGGCAAGGGTTTTTTATTGCTTTTAAAAACCCTTTTTTGGAGGCCAGGGTGAAGAAAATACTGCAACCTAGTAGTTTTTTTATTTTATTTTTACAGGGCCTCCCTGCAGAATCCGTGTAATTAGCTTTACTCATTGGGTCGTACGATTATGGCGATACCTTTTTAAATGTTTTTTTTTTGTTGAAGCACTTTAAAAAAAAAAGAAAAATGTTTTTAGTGTGAAAACAATATTTATGCTCGCTATCTTCGAGGCTATAATTTTTTTTTTTCTGTATCAGGCTGTATAAAGAAATTTTTTTTCGGGGATGGGGAACTGACATTTTTAATTTGGAAATTTGGGGTTTTTAGGAGTTTTTGTGCTTTTTTTTTCATTTTTTGTGCTCGGGTAACAATAACTTAAATTTGTGTTGTTTTTTTTTATTTTTTTACAGCGTTCACCGTACAGGTTAATTAACAGACAGATTTTATAGGGCCGGTCATTCGCACGCGGCGATACAAATAAAGGGTACTTTATTCATTGTTGATCTTTTTTGGGGCGATTTGGGGTTTTTAAAGGGGGGAAAAGGGCGGTGTACGTATTTTTATTTTATTTTTTCGTGTTTTGTGTTTTACTTGTTTTTCACTTTTTTTTACTTTTTTTCACTTTTCAAATTTTTATTTACTTTTCCCAATGGGGGTTTGAATGGAAAATCTTTTAAACTCTCATTCAATAGGGAAAAGTGCATAGCTTGTTCTAAAGACTGGTTCCCATGACAAAAGTCAGTTCACGATGCCCCGGGGCGTGCCCACAGGGCACGGCCGGGGTCGTGACGTATAGACAACCCCAAGGCTTCTTGCCTTCCGTGGGGTCGTAAAAGGGGAGGAGTGCACGGATCGCCGATCCGTGCGCTGCTGCCCGCCCACAGAGACCGGAGGGGCGATCTCCTCCTGCGTCTCTCTTCGCTATTGCCACCGGCTTGTCGCCTTAATTACGGGGTTATCCGCCCCCCCCCCCCCCCGGAGCGATCCGGGGTCGGGGCCGATGGTGCGGGATGTCAGCTGTAATATACAGCTGACACCCGCGCCGATCGCGCGAACTCTGCTTTAGAGTTCGCGCGATCCTCAGGACGTATCCATACGTCCAGATGCGTTAACCCCCAAACGACCTGGACGTATGGATACGCCCAAGGTCATTAAGGGGTTAAGCAATGTATGTAACCTTATATATTCTGCATGGTGGACGGCATAAAAAAAAAATACCCAGCAAGCAAAATGATTTTTTTAAAAAGTTTTGCCTCCCCAAAATTTGGAATAAAAAAAGTGACCAAAAGCCCCTTAGGTCCATAGAAGAAAAAATAAGCAAATATTGGTCTGCTCCACAACACCCACTACATAGAAGGCTGGTGTCAGCTACAATTAGCTGTGATCGCGGCCACAGCATCTGAATGAATTAGAACCCTCTGATCGGCACTCCCACAGCAAGATCGTGGGGTGCCGATTGGTAAACATGGCAGCCGGAAGTCTTGTGAAGGCTCCCATCACCGCCTTGTCTGCGATTCTAACACTTCCTGCCATTTTGAACAATTTGTTATATATATACCTATAGATCACAGAGTTCAGATTCTCTTATCTCTCATATAACCCTATATATCACAGAGCTTAGCGTCTCTCCTCTATCATCTAACCCTATATATTATAGAGCTCTGCTCCTCTCCTCTATCATATATAACCCTATATATCCCAGAGCTCAGCTTCTTTCCCTCTGTCATATAACCCTGTATATTACAGAGCTGTTTTTCTCCTCTATCATATAATTCTATATATCACAGAGCTCAGCTTCTATCCCTCTATCATATAACCCTATATATCACAAAGCTCAGCTTCTCTCCTCTATCATATAACCCTATATATCACAGAGCTCAGTTTCTC
This sequence comes from Phyllomedusa bahiana, assembly GCA_025379985.1. Taxonomy (NCBI): domain Eukaryota; kingdom Metazoa; phylum Chordata; class Amphibia; order Anura; family Hylidae; genus Phyllomedusa; species Phyllomedusa bahiana. The sequence goes on from JAODAL010070164.1 coordinate 8,417, forward strand.
TCTTCTATCATATAACCCTATATATCACAGAGCTAAACTTCTCTATCATATAACCCAACATATCAGAGAGCTCAGCTTCTCTCCATCTATCATATAACCCTATATATAACCAAGCTTAGCTTCTCTGCCTCTATACATATAACGCTATATATCACAGAGCTCAGTTTCTCTTCCTCTGTCATATAACCCTATATATAACCGAGCTCAGCTTCTCTGCCTCTATAATGTAAACCTTTATATCACAGAGATCAGCTTCTCTTCTCTATCATATAACCCTATATATCACAGAGCTCAGCTTCTCTCTTCTATCATATAACCCTATATATCACAAAGCTCAGCTTCTCTCCTCTATCATGAAACCCTATATATCAGAGCTCAGCTTCTCTTCTCTATCATATAACCCTATATATTACAGAGCTCAGCTTCTCTCTTCTATCATATAACCCTATATATCACAGAGCTCAGCTTCTCTCCTCGATCATGAAACCCTATATATAACAGAGCTCAGCTTCTCTTCTCTATCATATAATCTTATATATCACAGAGCTCAGCTTCTCTCATCTATCAAGAAACCCTATATATCACAGAGCTCAGCTTCTCTTCTCTATCATATAACCCTATATATCACAGAGCTCAGCTTCTCTTCCTCTATCACATCCTGCTCTGCGATATGGCAGCATAAATCACCTTACCGGTTCCCTTTAAGGGTTGTGCAGACTGCTTGATCCTGAACTTTGTCACGGTTAAATTGTTCACTAAAAGGAAGTATAGGAATTGTCCAAAGAGGAACTTGTAGTATTGCAAACCATTGCACAATAGTGTTTTATTTAATTTGCATTTAATGTGGAGGTCTATAAGGCAAATGACATAGCCAATAAGTTGCAAAACACCATACTGATTTTAAATGAAAAAGAAGAAGATGTGTTAGGCTTGTTGGAAAACAAGTTTACAGAATGACTGAAAAAGACAGTAGGTTTGAAAAACTCTTCAAAATAATGATTTTAACAAAGTGGCACCTCTAAAATAGGGGATTTAGCTGGTTGGCCTTTCTTTTGTATACAGTAAAGTCTTCTGAGCAATTTAGTACCGTTTCTTTAAGCTCTTGGCCATAACTCTTGTTCTGTTTTCTTATTACGTTTGCACATCATCCTCTGGGTTGTTGATTCTCAATCACTCTCCTAGAGAAAATCCTTAGTTTTGTTTCTGATTTCATCATATCTGCCTTCTCTTCAAGCATTCCTAACAGTATACCCACTACCACTCAATGAGTAGATTGGGCACTGCCACCTGTAAATATGGCTGGGAAATGTCATTCCTTACTGTTTAGTACACATATACAGCACCAGAACTAAGCTCAGCTTATAAATACAGTACTAGAACCAAGCTCAGTATGTATATACAGCATCTGCACCCTGTAGATCCCTGTAGATATCATCTGACAAGTCTGTAACCCCTACTATATACAAGTAATCATCTTCAGCTGTCCTGATTCTTAAACGGTCAACCAGAGATAGCCTGTTGTCTTGCTCCTAAGAACACATTTGCAGTTGTGTGCACAAGATTGGCAGGGATCATACTTCTGCCCAGGTCTGCTGTTAATTTACCAACCAGTTTGGGATAACCAGCCACTTCTGAACAGGCAGAGACAGTTGCGTGATGCAAATAAAGACACATTACAATTTTGAACTGCATCTTAAATTTATATAAACATATGGGTTTACATGACATGAAATTAAAAGAAATATTTAAAATATTGTCTCTACCTATTCTTTAAAAACATATATAAGAACATCTTCTAATTCGCTATAGTTAACACTCTTGTAGGAAAGTACTTGTACGAAGGACCTACAGGAAACAGTTACTAATAAGAACAGTATGTATTTAGAGTAACATCAGCATTTTCCAATATTTTCATTGGAAAACCTACAAGTCAAGGTGCACTGCGATATTAACCCCTTACCAACACAGACAATTTTGAACTCTGTGTCAAAAACCCTATTTTTCAAATGTGATATGCCGGAATAACTTTTCAATGCTTATATCTATCCATGTAATTCAGAGATTGTTTTCTCGTGACACATTGTGCTTTAAGTTAGTAATACATTTTGGTCAATACAGTCCTCATTTATTTGTGAAAAATATCAAAATGTCATGAAAATTGTGAACAATTTGCCATTTTCAAAGTTTAAAAGTGTCTGCGTGTAAGACAGGAAGTTATACCACACAAGATAGTTTAGAACTAGCATGTACCATAAGTCTACTGAGGCAATACAATTACAGCAATACCCAATTTATATAGTTTTTTATGTTGTAGTACTTAAAAAAATTTTTTTATTGTGTAAAACAATGTTTATGCATCGCTAACTTCTGATAGCCATAACGTTTTTATTCTTCCACATACAGAATTATGTAAGAGCTTTTTTATTTGCGGGACAAAGTGATATTTTAATTGGTACCACTTAGGGGTTTATTTAACTTTTTGATCGCTTTTTATTCTGCAGGATGAACAAAAATTGCAATTCTGCCATTGTTTTTTTTTTTTTTATGGCATTCATCGTGGAGGTTAAATAACATAACCGATTTATAGGCTAGATCGTTCCACACATTACCACATTCCACGCATTGGCAATACCAAATAATATTATATATATATATATATATATATATATATATATATATATATATATACTTTTTAATTTTGATCTTTTTTGTGGTGATTGGCGTTTTTATTGTGGACAGGGTTGTGATTGTTCTACTATAAGCAATATATGTATATTTTTTTTTTACTTATTTTGACTTGTTCTAAATCAAACATTGACTAAACTAAGCAAACATGAGATCACTGGTGAAATACAATGCAGTACATCACTGTACTGCACTGTGTTATAAACTGTCAATCACCACGCCTGGTTTCGCCCTCATGCACCGCCGGGCATGATGATGAATCAAATAACTCGGAAACCTATTAAAGGCTTCCAAGTTGTTATGGAAGCCATTGGCATCCCACAATTGTGCCATGCGATGCCAATGGAGACAAAGGGAGCCTCCTTCCTCTGTCATTCCCCTTAGATGCTTGGTCGCATTCACAGTGGCAACTAAGGGTTTAATCATTTGCAACCAGAGTAAACAGTCGTCAACAGCGTGTGACGCTAACTGTAAAATACAGTTGGTTTCATTCACCGAACGTACCGGCTCTGCTTCTCAGCCCGCAGCATGTTCGTGACGTATCGGTACATCATGTGTCGGGAGCCCCTTCCCAACTTTAACATTATGGTGTGTCAAATGTTAGTAAGGGGTTAAACCCCTTCCCGCCATATGGTCATAATTATATGATGCTTCATTCTTTCCTCCTTCTGTGGTATACAGCATACAAGGTAAATGATGTTATATTTTAATAGATTAGACTTTAATGGATGTGGCAATACCAATTATAAGTATATTTTGCCACTCTAGAAATACAAAATAAAACAAATTAAAAAGACACCTGCTTGCCTAGGTGGAAAAAAAAGAAAAAGTTTTAAATTTTTAAAACAAACTGAAAAATATAAAAAAAATTCAAATCATCCCACTTTTGCCACTCTACAAATACAAAATAAAACAAATTAAAAAGTGGGATGATTTAATTTTTTTTTTATATTTTTCAGTTTGTTTTATACTTTTAAAACTTTTTCTTTTTTTCCCACCTAGGCAAGCAGTCCAATTTGACCATTATAAGGGGTGCGATCACTAGTACACCCTTCGGCATTAAATAAATAATGCAGAAGGGTGTACCAAGACCTATTTCTTCCTGCCTGAGGAAGCAGGTAAAAGAAACGTTAACATGGAGGCTATGGAAGCCTTCATTAGGCTTCCAGCTGCTATGGTAAGTGGTTGGAACCAAGTGATCGCTTCATGAGGGAGCCGAGCGAACTTAGGAACAGTGTGCAGCAACATTCCCCATTCGTTTAGATGCCGCGATTCCCGAGGTGTCTAAAGGTTTAAACAGCAGGAATCGGAGCCTGTTGTTAGTAGTGGATGTCAGCTGTAGTAATTAGCTGGCACTTGTCGCCTATGGAGCGGACTCTGTGTGTAAGCACATTTCATAGCTCCTTACTGGCATGATGACATATCAGAGGGATTTTCTCAGAGTATTTGTACAATTCACTTCCAAAGTAGAACTAGTGGGTGCAATCCGGATCACAAATTACAACCCTGGCCTTGCATGCACAGCTACCTCTCCATTCTGTGCATCCACAGCACAGATGAAGTTGATAGGTGTATAGGGACTCCTGTTCTCCAGAGTTGTGACACACACCTATCAGACATTTCTGGCACATACTATCAATATGCCATTAATGTCTGATGTAGGAATACCCCTTTTACCTCTTACGGACATTTGACATGCTTGCAGGTCATAATGGCGGAATAGGGCCTGCTCTGTATGCAGCAGGTAACAGTATCTGTATCCTGCCAGGATTGGAGATGGCTCCAATCCACCTTTTAGATGTTGTGCAACATTCCATTGCCTGATCGCCTCCCTCGCCCACCCACAACTAGATTACAGGATGCCAAGCAGTTGTCATGGTCACCAGAAGCCTATTGAAGGCTTCCATATCTGTCTGTTACTACTCCTATTATGCCCTGCCAGAGGCGGGATATAATAGGAGAGCCATATTGTTGCACCTTTTTGCAATATTATTACTACTGCAATATATTACAAACGTGTATAGTCAAAGGGAGGTCGGCAAGCGTTAATGATGGATCATACATTTGTTGGTCATATAAGCATTTAATCTAAGACTACTGTATACTATAAAATAATTGATCAAGTAAAAAATTGTTCAAGTGCCGTTGTAGTATTTCGAGCCATTTTCTTCTAGTCTTTTTTGCCATACCGTATGCTTTTTTTTATAGGATTTTGAACACCAACACATGCTATTATTGGAAAACCACCACCACAAATGCAGTGAAGAAAACTTGAAATTAGTGCCATTTTTCACAAGCTAAAATAATAACAAGGGTCTAAGGGTCCACACGGCATATACAAAATACCGGTCGGATTCTGTCTTAAAAATCCTACTGGTATTTTGTCATCTTTTGCATGGTTTTGGAGGATGGTTCTGTCCGCAAACCAGGCAGAAGAATGAACATGTTCTAGGTTTTTCGGAATGCTGGCTGTGTTAAAAACCGTCCAGCAGAAAATCCGTTCAGTGTCGACTGCTGAATGGATTTTCTATTAAAGCCATAGATGGTTGCTGGTCGGTTTTCAGATGGTTTCTAAATCTGCAAACCGACCAAAAACCCATGCCGTGTGGACGGACCCTAAGTATATGAGGACCATTTAGTTTACATAGAATATATTCTATTGCAGATGAATCATGAAAGGTTTTGCATAAGAGGAAGTTTTTTTGCTGACAGTGTCTTAAAGTTGTCCTTTCTAAGAAACAATAACATAACTTGCAGGAATTTGTTATTTATAACAAATCTGGAAATCGTTTTGTAATTTATTTTGCTACATCTTGGCTTATGTCACATTTCCTCAGGGTTATTGGGTGAGCAACTATAAAATTAAAATAAGACTTCATGCACAAGACTATGGGATTTGAAGAAACCACAAGCGTATGGGCGGCCATTACCGTATTCATGGCTGTACTTGCCACTATGCCCCCAAGGACAGGGGTCTAGGGCAGCATTGTTTTAAGGGACATGACTTAATCAAGGGACATTTGGTTTTTTTTTCCTTAGAGGGTAGAGCTGTTTGTAGCTCTCATATGCTTTTTATTATACTCAATTCCTGGGACACAGGAAGGGGTTGCTTCATAATGGTGCTAAGCAGGAGCAAAATCATGTGTACCACCAAATAACAGTAACCTGACTGCCCCTGCTTAGAACACAACCCCCCTCCAAGCACCTGGCTCTCTCATATGCAGCACTCTGTGTACTACTGAACATTGGCTTACACACTTGCAGTGGCATAAAGAGTAGTGCATGCAGCAAAACCAGCATTGCCCAAGCTGCATAGAGGGGTGTTTGGGTTGTAAGCAGTTTCAGCTAGTACTAGCTTGAAGCAGCCTTCAACCCCGTAGCTGCTGAATATAAGGGCAGCTATGAAAAAAAACCTTTTTTCCACTTCTTTTAACAGGGATATGGCAGCCAATGGCTGCACGATTCTGCCTGTAAGTATCACCTAAAAACCGTGCACCCCTTGGCTGCTACATGTGGCTGTGTTTTGGTTATTCAGTTAGAGCCTAAGGTAGCATGAGTTGTGGATACAGTCCTGGTCCCAGCAGAAATGCTTTGGGGCCCCCAGCAGAAATGTTAACACTTCAGGTTTCCTGATAGAAATGCTCATGGTGTCCCTCAAAATAATCTAAACACCTCAAGCTATTGCCTGAAATGCTCATGGGGTTCTGACAGACATGCTAAGCACTCCAGGGTCCTGACAGAAATACTGGTGGGGTTTCGGCAGACATGCTCCTGGGATTTCGGCAAACATGCTACTCCAAGGTCCTGACAGAAATGCTTGTTGGGTTACAGCAGACATGGTAAGCAGCCCACTAGGTATATAGCTTGAAACCCCCCTTCCTTATGTCCCGGTAGCTGCTGAATGTAACGGCAGCTGTGAAAGAAAACTCTTTTCACTCATTTAAAGAGAACCTGTCACATAGAGACAAAGCGCTGGAAAAAAGATGTCTGTCACTTGCTTGTGCTGTCCTTAACATGGGTGACAGGTTCTCTTTAAGTAGTACATGGTTTTTCTATTGGATTAGGTATAAAATCAGCAAATTGTGCTCCATCAGATTATATATATTAATCATTGTCTTTTTAAAAAATGTGAATGTGAAAACACATCTGGTCCTCCAAATAGCTACTGAAGGTAAAGAGCAAAAGTATGAAGAAAACCAAATCATGAATATCAACTCTGTGGCACTAGGTAAGTTTTAGGATAATAAGGACCAAACAAGTTCACCTCTAAAAAAAACAAAAGAAAATAGCTGAAAAGTAGGGATACATTATTAAAACCAGCAAAGAAAAAAATAAGGGCCATTCACACATGGCTTATGTGTTAAAGAAATGTTTTTGTTTGAGGCGGTACCGGAAGTCGATGGAGTAGGACGCATGGTGAAGGAGCTCCCGCACCAAACCGCTGAGAAGCACGGAACCCGGCCGGTACCAGCACCCTAAATGGTAAAAGGAGGTCCCAGCAGCAGGAGAAAGAGATCGGGACACTTCGACCCCCTGCAGTGGCGGACGCGCTAGACGCCTTCCTTCTCCGCGGCCCGCCACGTGGGGTGCGTTCAGGACCATCGGCGCCATTACCCTCTGCCTCCCACACGCCAAAAGGACCGGAGCTGCAGCGTCCCAAACGCTGGAAGAAGAGAGGGGAGCGCTGTGTAGGCCACTCACCAGGGCCCTCCAGAGCAGCCCAGGAAACACAGGCATCCCTGCAGCCCCTGGGATCAGCACTCACCGGAGCAGGTACGCGCCCCCAGCGAGCGCCCCCTCCCCCCCCCTGCTTGTTCCTACTGAGCAAGAATCACTGGGACACTTGCCCTCTCAGCCATTATACAGCACTATGGCTGCTAAAGCACCTGCCAGCTCAGGACAGGCACCCAAGCCGACAGCCCCCACCGACACCGCCCCATG
>JAODAL010070165.1:0-16042 GCA_025379985.1 Phyllomedusa bahiana
CCCCGTACTACTGCCTGGGGCCCCATCCGCCTGCCTGGGCCCCCATCCCTTTTCCTGACCCCTGTACGGCTGCCTGTGGCCCAACCCTGCCTGGTGCCCCCATACGCCTGCCTGTCCCCCCCATCGCCGCCTGTGGCCCCATACGCCTCCCTGTGGACCCTTTACCCCTCCTGGGGCCCCCATAGCCCCGTACCCCCATCGCTGCCTAACCCCTATATTATTTGCTGACCCCCTAGTTATAACCTGCCTGAGTCCCCCTAATTTATTACCTACCTGTCTAAGGGGAAAATTATTTTTTAAACCGCCTGACTGGAGGCAATCTATATCCCTTCGGGACTAAGGGGACTTATAACTATCATTAAGGGTTACTGAAATGTGGGAAATTAAGATATTTGTGTCCAAACCTCGGGGGAAGAGTTTTGGGCCCGGGGAGCATCACTGAAGGTGAGAACCCGGAGGGAAAAAGGGAAAGGGAAAGTAAACGACGTGTCAAAAAGACGTCCCCGGTGATACTAAATGAAACTGCATGAAAACCCCTTTATATGCTGCAGGGTCTAATACAACTGTATCTCACTTTTTGGCCCCCGTATGGCGGGGATTGTCTGAGAGGTTACATACAACTAGTATCTCCAATATAGGCCCCCTGTATGGCGGGTGGTATATGTAATCAGAGCCTTGAAAAGCTGATAGTCAATGTGGGGGTTGCGTTATGGGGGTTTGGCAGAATTTTTTGAGTGAAGTAAAATATTTAGGGTTTTTTTTGTAGGAGTTTTTAGTAACAATCTTCGTCCTGTAGTTTGCTCATGATCGGTGGATTATTTAGTGACTGTTTTAGGGGTATTGCAGTATGGGGGAGCGATTTTGAAAATCCCAATTTGTCAGGCTGATTTTCATTGTGCAGTGACCTGCTGAGGAGATGAGGACGGAGCTATGTGGAATGTCAAAATTTAGTGACAGGACCTGCGCAGGGGGTGAGAGGAATTAGTTGTGTTGTGGGGGGGGTGGTATTATTTTGAGAGCGTAGGGGGGGGGCTCCATTGCTGTACCGCCTAGAGCGACTCAAAAATGCCTTGTTGCCCGCCCGCACCAGGATCTCATCTAGGGTTGTACTGTGCATTTTTGGATGCACGATGTGTTCCATAGTTTTTTTTTTACATTGTCAATGAAAATGGTAGTAAAAACCAGTTCAGTATTGTTTTTTTGAGTTATAAATTTAACAGCATTCGCCCGTGACAGTTAAAATTACATGATAACTTTACTATGGGTCGGTAAAATTTACAATGATATAGAGTTTTAATATAGTTTTGTTCTGTTTAATAACTTTACACAGTAGAAATACACGTCTATAAAAAAATTGCTTTTCTTATGTTGTCCAATCTGACAGCGCTAACTTTTTTATTTTGCTGTGTGCAGAGCTAGTATGGGATTGTTTTTTGCGGATGAGTTGGATGTTTTTATTGTACCAATTATAGGGGTGCATATGATGCTATCATCACTTTTATTAAGGTTTTTTCTGAGATGTTTTTAACAACAATACAGCAATCATGGGTAGTGTTTTTTAGTTTTATTTTTTTTATAGTTGATCACTGAACGGTATATAGTGACATGTAGCTTTACTCAGCAGGTCAATACATAAACCGATACCCAATTTGATAGTTATTTATTTTTACTGCTTTATACAATAAAAACACTTTTATTCAACCAAAAAACGTTTTTGCAATCGCCAAAGTCTGATAGACATAACGTTTGTAAATTTTTTCTGTGCGTAGAGCTTGTAGGGACTTGTGTTTTGCGAATGAGTGGATGTTTTTATTCTATCCATTTTTGGGGGACAGGCCGTATCTTGATTCGCTTTAAATCCATTTTTTGGAGGCCAGGGTGAGAAAATAACTGCAATCCCTAGTATGTGTTTTTTTTCTATTTTTATTTTTAACAGGCTCACCGCAAGTATCCGTGGATAAGTTAGCTTTACTCTTGGAGTCGCTACGAGTTATGTGATACTCTATGAAATATAGTTTTTTATTATGTTAGAAGCACTTTTAAAAAAACAAAAAAAGAAAAGTGGGTTTTAGTGTGTAAAACAAATATTTTAGCATCGCTATCGTCTGACGCTATACATTTTTTAATTTTTCCGTATACATAGCTGTAGAAGGATTTTTTTTTTTTGCGGGATGAACTGACGTTTAGATTGGTACAACCTTTGGCGTTTCTAATTTTTGATCGGCTTTTATTCCATTTATGTCTTGCGGATGAACAAGGTAATATTAATTCTGTATGTTTTTTTTTTTTTTTTTACGCTTCTACCGACAGGTTAATTAACATGACAGATTTATAGGCAGCCGTTACGCACGCTGCTATACCAAATATGGTACTTTATTCTATTTTTTGAATCTTTATTTTTGGGCGATGGCCTTTGAAAGAAAAGGGTGTGTACTATTTTTATTTATTTTTTCGTGTTTGTGTTTTCCTTGTTTTCACTTTTTTATTTTACTTTTTTTCACTTTATCACATTTTTATTTTACTTTCCCCTTAGTGGATTTGAATGAGAGATCTTTAGATCTCTCCATTCAATTTAGGAAAAATATCCGTCATAGCTATGTTTGTTGCTATGACTGGTTTCCTATGAACACTGTCAGGTCAGAGCGATTGCCGGACAATGCCCACAGGCACGGCCGGCCCCATCGTGACGTCCACAGACAACCTGCAAGGCATATCACAGCCTTCAGTGCTGTCCTGTCCAGAGGGCAGGAGCTGCACGATCGCCCGATCAGTTGCGCTGCTGCCCCGACAAGGGGGGGGGGCGGGGGGGGTGGGAAGTCAGGAGGAGCAATCTCCTGCCTGCGTCTCGCCTTAGTTATTGCGACCCGATGTGCGCATAATTAAGGGTTACCGCCCCCCCGAGCGACCGGGCGGGCCGACCTGCGGTTTCAGCTGTAATAGACAGCTGACATGAAACACCGTCCGCCGCCGATAGCCGCAAACTCTGCTTAGAGTTTGCACGATCCTCAGTCTGGAAACAAGGACGTATCCATAAACGGACCAGTCGAGAACCCCCAAACGCCCTTACGTAGGATACGTCTAAGTCGTTTAAGGGGTTAAAAGAAGCTGCACTCCTAGTAACATCTCATTACAGAGCCGAACATTGTAAGTGCTCGCGAGTTCTTTGGGGATGGGATGAGCTTACAGTGAGGCGTGGGTGCGACTAAACCGTATGAACTAAGATTTATACTTGAGGATGCCAATCCCAGGCTGCATTACTGCTCTGGAACAGTAAAAGCCACTTTCAATAGTGGTTTACTTGAGCCTGAATTGTCTCTTTGTGCTTAGTAATGCCCTTATTTAGACCTGTTGTATGACCCGTAGCTCATAATTTCAGGTACATTCTGTACTAAATAATGCGCATAAAAATTGTCGGTCTATAGAGAGCCAAAAATCCTCACATTTCGCCAAAAGAAATTACGATATTCCCATGTATGACAACCCAGCTATTCAGAATACCATTGCTGCTAAGAATACAACTAAATCAGCAGGCAATCCGAATATTAAAATAGCAACTTGTATTATCATCAGAAACAAATGCTTAAATGGATTATCTTTGGCTATATAATACTATGTTCTTGGCAAATTCCCTGTCCATTGTGATTGTCCTTAACACAACCTTAGACATAGTAAGTCTACCTAAACATGGATCATATAGGGCTCACTCTACCCCCCTGAGCTTATAGGCAAGTGTCTCTGTGACCATCCCATATACTCTTTAGAGGACGGGTTAGTATTTAGAGGAACCAGGATGCAGGTTAGACCCATTAGAGAGGCCGATCTACATCCATAATGTCACCGAAACTTCATAAGAAAAGACCATAAAAAGAGCAGAAATCTAACATAATTCCTATCTGTTAGTACATGCAGACATATTTTTCTAGAATAATCATGCTAATTAGTAAGGTTCTCAGACAAGTGTTCCACCTGCATGAAGTTTATAAGCTTTTAAATATTAAATTATAAAAGCCACCTCATCAAAAACACAAATCCAAATTACCTGATCATCACACCACTTTGACTGTGTGGATAGGTTAGAATTTTACTTCCCCTTGACCAGATGTAACTTTTAAAAAAGAATAGATAACCCCTTTAAGGCCTGGTTCCCATTGAATAAAGGGTAAGTTCAGAATCACAAAAGTGGTGCAGGTTCCATTACATGACCAGATACCAATGGTGTCGAGTTTCCGTTGTGATGTTCTGTCGTTAACTGAAAATTTGTAACATTTTGAACAGAATTTGGGATGGAAGCTCTGAACAGAACTTTAAGCACAGATTTAAACCTAGACTAATATTTCAATCTATTCCTGTGCTAAATGATATGCTAGTGAATGCAAGCCAAATGTGCGCTATTGATACAAACCATGGTGTATGCGGATTTTACATCCTCCATCTAGTATTCATCCTCAGGGTTATGATGATTTAATCCTTAAAGGGGTATCCCCACCACATAGATTAGCTTTAAACATGTAGGCAAAGGTAAGTAAAGAATATTAGCAAGTTCATTGTTGTTCGTCTCTCCTGCTTGTTTACAGAAGGTTTCCTAGGTTACCGACCCCTGTCCGACACCTGGCTCAGATGGATCATCAGACATGATACACTCTCCAGCATTATATAAGAAGTAGCAGACATGAGACACATTTGTCCTGCACTGTCTAAGGAGAGGAAGGGACAGTAGGCATGACATATATCCCCTTTACTGTGTAAGGAGGTTGAGGGGCAGCAGACATGACACATCTCTCCTGCAGTCCTATAACCCACCTAAAGCCTTCCTACTTATATGGGCCCCCCGATAATCTACCATAAGCCTGCCTATCTTTGTAGGACCCCCTATAGCCGACCTAAAGCCTGCTGGCTTATATGTTCATCCCCTCCACTTTAGTCTATATACTTACCCATGTGGGCCTTCCTATAGCCTATATACCTACCTAACTTTGTGGGCCCCACCTATAGCCTCTCTACCTACCTATGTTGGCCCTACCTATAGCCTCTCTACCTACCTATGTGGGCCCCACCTATAGTCTTTTTAAGTATGTGGGCCTCACCTATAGCCTAACTACCTACCTATGTGGGTCCCACATATAGCCTCTCTACCTACCTGCCTGGGGCCACATACAGCCTACCTGTTGCCCTTCTACTGCCTACCTAGCTACCTTGGGCATAGCAACAGCCTACTTAGCTACCCTGGGCTTACCTACAGTCTACCTATCTACCTGGGCACTGCCTACCTACCTGAGGCCTAACTACTGCCTATATACGGCCAATATAGCTGCCTATCTGTAGCTCACCTACCTAACTGGGAACTATCTACCTACCTGTAGCCTAACTAATTCCTAACTACATACCTGGTGCCTACCAACCTATCTAATTGGAGTCTACCTACCTTGTAATATGATTCTGAGGGGTACAGGCCATAGCTGTAATAGGGGGTGAATCCTCTGTTTCTCCCCTCCCTCTGGAACTGGAAACTTAGCTATGCCTGACCCACTATCCCACCTTTAAGTTTGTACAAGTGGGGAGACATGAGGCCCGGGGCTTGAAAAGCGAGAATTCTAAGATTTTGTGTCCAACAGCAGAGGTAACGGTGGCTAGGAAGTCACTGGCGTGTTGGACAATCAGAACAATATTGAAAGTCAACGACTCTTCAGATAAATGTCAACTGTGAGTCCCAAGATGTCAGTGCACTGTAATCACTTATGTCTGCAAAGCCTGTGTACACTGGTATCTACCACTATATGGTCATTGTATTGTGGTAATATACAATCTGCAGAACCTATGTACATGGGTATCTACCAATATATGATCACTGTAAGTGGTAATATATGGTCTGCAACCTGTGTAACTGTATTACCACTCTTGGCCCTGCTTTTTGGGTAATTTACATACTGTCTTTTTTTGGGAAATAGTGTAGGATATTATTCAGTCACATTTGGTGGAATTTTGTGGTCATTTTCCCTGGTGGCATAATCAGATTCTTACTTATTAGTGTGTTATTGGTATGTTTTGTTTTTTGGGGGTTTTTGGTAAGTGGATCTTTTTGGAGCATTTTAAACGGTGTATGTATGATGAGGTGTTTTTGCCCCTTGTATTACTATAATGCATGATTTTATTAAGAGGACCTGATAAGTGTTCGTGGTTAGGGATAGGGCGGGACAGAGGGTGGAGGGAACCCATCCAAAAGTTTGCTATGGGGAAAAGGCTCCTGTACTTACACCCCTGCATAACACATATCCCCTGCACTGTGTAAGGCGGGGGCAGGGCAGAGGACAGGACACATCCCTCCTGTACTGAGAGCAGATGGGTATGGACAGCAGACATGACACATCTCCTATGCACTGTGCAAGGAGAAAAAGGGACAGAAGACATGACACATCTCATCTTCATTGTGTAAGGAGGGAGAGGGACAGGAGGCATAGCACATCTCACCTGCACAATGTAAGGAGGGGGAGAGGTAGCAGACAGAACACAGCCCCAGCCCCCTTTAAGGAGGGGAAAAGAACGGGAACACATTTGCATTCAAATAATAATAATAAAAATAAAAACTTTATTTCTTACCCAAATACCGAAAATTTACAAATTAAGGGGGAAAATAATAATTACCCCAAAAAAAATATTTTAAATTGGAAAAAAAAGGGGTGAGGGGTGCTCGTGAAGTTTCAAATTTTTAGGGGGGATGGGTGAAAAATACGGAAGAATGCCAAGTTTTCAAGGGCCGCCATGTTTCCAAAAAAGGGGTGGTTTACATGAAAAATGGATGAACCTGCCCCCCAGACGGGACATCTATTACAGATAAGTCCCGGAGTGCCCAAGTCAGGAGTGAAGATTGTGTGATAGCAGTTAGGATCTTGGGGGGGCCGACCGAAAGATTTTTTTTCGGGGCCCCTCTTAAAAGTGAGGTTTAAATGTGCCTGATCCCCCGGGGTAGCATATTCCAAAATGGGCCGCACGTGTAAATCTTGTAGGCGGGCAGGGGAGGTTCGGATGATTGATGGTGTAACCTGATATCATCACAACGGAGGCACGGGTAGGGGGGTAACAGAGATGGGGAGGAGATTGGGGAGGACAGCGCTGTGGGAGTTTTATGGGTAGAGTCTGAGTTTAACTGTACCTTTTCGGGATGGGAAACCAGTGCGTGACGCACAGGGTAGGGCATAAAAGCGCTGGAGAGAAAGACAACCCGGCTGCTGCATTGGGGACAATTGGGGGGGAGAGTTTGCAGAGAGGGACCGAAAAGCAAGGAGTTGCAGTAGTCAAGCGAAAAAATAAAGGGGAAATGAAGTTTGAGTCGTTTCCACATGAAAAGGGGACGGTTTTGGGAGATATTTTTGGGGTGCAGGTGACAGGACGGATAAGGTTTGGATATGGGGGAAAGGTCAATCAGAATCCCCCCCAGCGGGGCCTTTTGCCTAGGTTAAAACAGCCCTGTTTGTAAGTTAAACATGTCAAACAAACTGTGAATGCATTTATTGCTGCACCATTTTCTCCATGTAAGGCAGAAACTACTAGGCCCCTTGTCCTACCACCACGAGGCTATAGGGATTTCCCTCCCACCATTAGGGTTAAAAAACACTGCATTTGAAGGTGTGGGTGACGTATTTCCTGTCACAAAATTTTCATTTTTTTCCCCCCTTGATCCTGTGCAGCACCTCAGCGGTCACAGTGTCATGAAAATTCGCGAAAAAAAAAAATTTTTCCCTTTTAAATCCACCATTTTGTACAACAAAATAATACCTCTAAAACAGGGGGGGGCAAGTAATATTCCCATGGGGGCCGCATGAGAAAGTGTGATGGTTTTGGGGGGGCCCGGACTAATAAAAAACATAGAATGAACGGAAAAAATTAGTTTTGGGGATTATCTTTGTGGAAAACTTACTGGGGGGATGTATCTATATACCGCTATATATACTGATGGTACACATGAAGGCAGGTATATAAAGCTCTCATAAGTAAGGTATGTATGTAGATGTATGTCCCCTCAGTCTGGCAGGTATATACAGCTCCCCTCAGTCAGGGGATATAGATATAGTACCGCAGGCAGGTTTTAGATACAGCTCCCCACAGGCAGGTATATAGATAGCTAGGTGTGTCCCCAGGCAGATATATAGTGAGGTGTTTTCCCCAGGCAGGTATATAGATAGTGAGGTGTGTCCCCAGGCAGGGATAAAAGATAGCTAGGTGTGTCCCCAGGCAGGGATGGTAGTTAGGTGTCCCCCACAGGTATACAGATAGCTAGGTGCGTCCCCAGGCAGGTATATGGATAGTTAGGTGTCTCCCCAGGCAGGTATATGGATAGTGAGGTGTGTCCCCAGGCAGGTATATAGATAGCTAGGTGTGTCCCCAGGCAGGTATATAGATAGCTATGTGTGTTCCCAGGCAGGTATAGAGATAGTTAGGTGTGTCCCCAGGCAGGATTATAGAAAGAGATGTGTGTTCCCAGGCAGGTAGAGAGATAGTTAGGTGTGTCCCCAGGCAGGTATACAGATAGCTAGGTGTGTCCACAAGGCAGGTTTATAGATAGTGAGGTTTTGTCCCCAGGCAGGTATAGAGATAGTTAGGTGTTTTCCCCAGGCAGTATAATAGTTAGGTGTGTACCCAGGCAGCTATATAGTTAGCTAGTTTTGGCCCGATGCAGATATATAGTGAGGTGTGTCCCCAGGCAGGTATATAGATAGTGAGGTGTGTCCCCAGGCAGGTTTACAGATAGCTAGTTGTGTCCCCCAGGCACGTATACAGATAGCTAGGTGTGTCCCCAGGCAGGTATATGGATAGTTAGATGTGTCCCCAGGCAGGTATATGGATAGTTAGGTGTGTCCCCAGGCAGGTATATAGATAGTTAGGTGTGTCCCCAGGCAGGTATAGAGATAGCTAGGTGTGTTCCCAGGCAGGTATAGAGATAGTTAGGTGTGTCCCCAGGCAGGTATACAGATAGCTAGGTGTGTCCCCCAGGCAGGTATATAGATAGTGAGGTGTGTCCCCAGGCAGGTATAGAGATAGTTAGGTGTGTCCCCAGGCAGGTATATAGATAGTGAGGTGTGTCCCCAGGCAGGTATATAGATAGTGAGGTGTGTCCCCAGGCAGGTATATGGATAGTTAGGTGTGTCCCCAGGCAGGTATATGGATAGCTAGGTGTGTCCCCAGGCAGGTATATAGATAGCTAGGTGTGTCCCCAGGCAGCTATATAGATAGCTATGTGTGTTCCCACGCAGGTATAGAGATAGTTAGGTGTGTCCCCAGGCAGGTATATAGATAGTGAGGTGTGTCCCCAGGCAGGTATATAGATAGTGAGGTGTGTCCCAAGGCAGGTATAGAATAGTTAGGTGTGTTTCCCCCGGCAGTATATAGATAGTGAGGTGTGTCACCAGGCAGGTATATAGATAGTGAGGTGTGTCCAAGGCAGGTATATGGTAGTTAGGTGTGTCCCCCCGGGAGGTATATAGATAGTGAGGGGTGTCCCAGGCAGGTATAGAGATAGTTAGGTTGTGTCCCAGGAAAGGGATATAGATAGTTGAGGTGTGTCCCCAGGCAGGTATATATGATAGTGAAAGGGGTGTTTCCCCCGGCCCGATATATGGATAGTTAGGTGTGTCCCAGGCAGGTATATGGATAGTTAGGGGGTGTCCCCAGGCAGTTTATGGATAGCTAGGTGTGTTCCAGGCAGGTTAGAGATAGTTGGGTGTCCCCAGACAGGTTTTACAGATAGCTAGGTGTGTCCCCCAGGCAGGTATATAGATAGTGAGGTGTGTCCCCAGGCAGGTATAGAGATAGTTAGGTGTGTCCCCAGGCAGGTATATAGATAGTGAGGTGTGTCCCCAGGCAGGTATATAGATAGCTAGGTGTGTCCCCCAGGCAGGTATTAAAGATAGTGAGGTGTTGTCCCCCCAGGCAGGTATATAGATTTGTGAGGTGTGTCCCCCAGGCAGGTATATAGAAAGTGAGGTGTGTCCCCAGGCAGGTATAGAGATAGTTAGGTGTGTCCCCAGGCAGGTATTAAAGATAGTGAGGTGGTCCCCAGGCAGGTATATAGATATGAGGTGTGTCCCCAGGCAGGGATATGGATATTAGGTGTGTCCCAGGCAGGTTTATGGGTAGCTAGGTGTGTCCCCAGGCAGGTATATGGATAGCTAGGTGTGTCCCCAGGCAGCTATATAGATAGCTATGTGTGTACCCACGCAGGTATAGAGATAGTTAGGTGTGTCCCCAGGCAGGTATATAGATAGTTAGGTGTGTACCCCAGGCAGGTATATAGATAGTGAGGTGTGTCCCCAGGCAGTATAAAAGATAGTTAGGTGTGTCCCCAGGCAAAGGGATAAGATAGTGAGGTGTTGTCCCCAGGCAGGTATATAGATAGTGAGTTGTCCCCATGGCAGTATACAGAAGCTAGTGTGTCCCCCAGGCAGGTATATAGTTTTGTGGGGGTGTGTCCCCCAGGGAGGTAATAGAGATAGTTAGGTGTGGTCCCAGCAGGTATATAGATAGTGAGGTGGTCCCCAGGCAGGTATATAATAGTGGGGGTGTGTCCCAGGGAGATATATGGATAGTTAGGGTGTCCCCAGGCAGGTTTTATGGATAGTTAGGTGTGTCCCCAGCAGGTTTATGGGTAGCTAGGTGTGTTTCCCAGGCAGGGATAGAATAGTTAGGGGTTGTCCCCAGACAGGTATACAGATATAGTTTGTCCCCCAGGCAGGTAAATAAAATGTGAGGTGTGTCCCCAGGCAGGGATAGAATAGTTAAGGTGTGTCCCCAGGGAGGATAAGATAGTGAGGGGTGTCCCAGGCAGGTAATATATGATGACTAGTGTGTCCCCCCCCGGGGGTATATAATTTGGGGGGGGTCCCCCCGCAGGTATATGATAGGGGTGTGTCCCCCAGGCGTATAAAAAGATAGTGAGGGGTGTCCCAGGGGAGGTATAGAGATAGGTTAGGTGTGTCCCCACAGGTATATAGATGTGAGGGTGTCCCCCCGGCAGGTATATAATAGTGAGTTGTCCCCCAGGAGGTAAAGATAGGGGGTTGTCCCAGACAGTATATAGATAGTGAGGTGTGTCCCAGGGATTTTTAAGTAGTTAGGGGTGTCCCAGGCAGGGATAGAATATTAGGTGTGTCCCCGGCCAGGTATAGAGATATTAGGGGTGCCCCAGGCGATACAGTAATAGGTGTGTCCCAGGCAGGGATAAAGTGTTTGGTGTGTCCCCCCGGCAGGTATTTAAAAATGTGAGTCTGTCCCCAGATGGTAAAAAGAAGTAGGGTTGTCCCCAGACGGTATACAGATATTAGGTGTGCCCCCAGGGGGGTATATAGATAGTGAGTTGGCCCCAGGGAGGGTTTTAGAAAGTAGGGTGTTCCCCAGGCATGTATACGATAGCTAGGGGTGCCCCCAGGCAGGTTTTCAGATAGAATGTGTCCCCAGGGAGCTATATGTTTTGGCCAAAATTAAAAAAAAAAAAACACAATACTCACCCTTTGGCTTACCTACTCCCGGCCGAGTGCGCTCACTTCCATCCGAGGGCTTCCCCGGGGGGATGGGGTGAGATTATCCGCCCCGCCGGGACCTCCTACACTCCTGGGCCCGCACAAGTTTTTTACGTTGGGGGGCCGAGGGGAGGCAGCGGCGCGGTGAGCGGGGGTTCATCGCGTCGCTGCCTAATTCCCACAATAGTACGCAGACGGCCCCCCTCGGCCCCTCAGCAAACCCGCCGGGGGCCCCGGGTGGCAGCGCTACTATTTGCAACTGGGCAGCGTACGCCGCGGGCTGCATCCGACGAGCTGGAGGGGGGCCGTACTTTGCCCAGGTCTGCTCTAAATAATAGAGCAAGGAGCAGATATACCACATGTATTACCATCATACTGTTACTAAAACAAATCCCACAATACCGAGACCATCAATTTCAATTACACCACTGACTAAGGACCAAATAATATTGCCAGACCATGACCACATGCAAGCACCACATAGTGACTACCAGTTGGACGCAGGCTCTGCCGACATATAAATAACTATAGTGTAGTTAAGGCCAGTGACTCACTAGTGACACACACATCATAGAATCCTCACTTTTCCAGGAGCTCCTTATCCGTTCGCTATTTCTGTACATACTCCCTGTGGGGTGATAGATGGAAGTGGGGGTTGTGGGATGATAGGTGGGGGCTGTATTTTGCAGTAGGAGGGTAGTGAGGTATGAGCCACAGCTAACAGGCACAATGTGCTGGGGAAAAAAAAAGACCAACTCCCTGGAGGTTGTGCTGCGGCTGTGGCCCGTACCCCAGTGTCATATTGTGCGGCCTGAACTCCATCCACTGCACCCCAAGAAGATCAGCCACAGCTGTGACCTTTAGGAGGTGCATGAAACAGAGTTTATTATGGTCATAATTTCTGTAGTTTTTATATTAAATAGGTATATAAGCCCTCTTGGTAGGTAGGTATATATGCCCCCTCAGTATGTAGGTATATAGGTCCCCTTCTTAGATAGGTATCCAGATAAATAGGTTCCCCTCTTAGATATGTATGGATATACATCCCCCCTCCTTAGTTAGGTAGGTATATAAGTGCTTTTCATAGTTGGGTAGGTATCTAAGTGCCCTCCATAATTAGGCAGGTATGCAAGTCCCTCTTTAGATAGGGGAGGTATGCAAGTCCCCTCTATCGTTAAGTATATAAGTCCCCTCCATAGTTAGGTAGGGATATAAATGGCCCTCCATAGTTTTGGTAGGTATATAAGTGCTATTCCCTCCTTAGTAGGGATATAGGTCCCTTAAATAGTTTAGGAAGGTATATTTGGTTCCCTCATAGTTAGGCAGGTACATAGGTCCCCTCTAGAATTTGACAGGTTACATAGATCCCCTCATAGTTAGGCAGGTATATAGGTCCCCTCATAGTTAGGTAGTAACATAGGTCCCCTTTATAGTTTGGCAAGCACACAGGTATCCTCATTGTTAGGCAGGTACATAGGTGCCCTCAGAGTTAGATAGGTACATAGGGCCCCTATATAGTAAACCAGGGATATACTGTAGGTCCCTCATAGTTAGGCAGGTACAAAGTCCGCTCTATAGCTAGGCAGGGACCCAGCTACCCTCATAGTTAGACAGGTTCACAGGGCCCCTCTATAGTTTGGCAAGGTACATACTGTTAGGTCGCCCCCATAGCTAAGCAGGTACACAGGTACACTCTATAGTTAGATATATAGGTCCCCTCATATTTACGCTCTATAGTTATGCAGGTACATAGGTCCGCTCTATAGCTAGGCAGGTACACAGGTACCTTCATAGTTAGACAATTTTACAGGTCCCCTCTATAGTTTGGCAGGTACATAGGTCCCCTCATAGTTAGGCAGGTACACAGGTACCCTCTATAGTTTGGCAGGTACATAGGTCGCCTCATAGTTTGGCAGATATATAGGTCACCTCTATAGTTAGGTATATAGGTCCCCTCATATTTAGGCAGGTACATAGGTCCCCTCTATAGTTAGGCAGGTACATAGGTCCGCTCTATAGCTCGGCAGGTACACAGGTACCCTCATAGCTAGACAGGTTCAAAGGTCCCCGCTATAGTTTGGCAGGTATACAGGTACCCTCTATAGTTTGGCAGGTACATAGGTCCACTCTATAGTTAGGCAGGTACATAGGTCCACTCCGTAGCTAGGCAGGTACACAAGTACGCTCATAGTTAGACAGGTTCACAGGTCCCCTCTATATTTTGGCAGGTACATAGGTCCCCTCATAGCTAGGCAGGTACACAGGTACCCTCTATAGTTTGGCAGGTACATAGGTCCGCTCATAGTTAGGCAGGTATGTAGGTTGCCTCCATAGCTAGGTTTATAGGTCCCCTCATAGTTTGGCAGGTATATAGGTCCCCTCATAGCTAGACAGTTACATTGGTCCCCTTTATAGTTAGGCAGGTACATATGTCCCCGCTATAGTTAGGTTGGTACATAGGTCCCCTCCATAGGCAGGTACATAGGTCCCCACTATAGTTAGGCAGGTACATAGGTTTCCTCATAGTTAGGAAGATACATAGGTCCCCTCATAGTACATCAATCCCCGCTATAGTTAGGTACATAGGTTCCCACTATAGTAAGGCAGGTACATAGGCCTCCTCCATAGTTTGTCAGGTGTATAGGTCCGCTCCATAGTTAGGCAGGTACAAAGGTCCCCGCTATTGTTGGGCAGGTACATAGGTCCTCTCATAGTTAGACAGCTACATAGGTCCCCTCCATAGTTAGGTATATAGGTCCCCTCTATAGTTAGGCAGGTATATAGGTCCCCTCATAGTTAGGCAGGTATTTAGCTCCCCTCCATAGTAAGGCAGCTATATAGGTCCCCTCCATATTTAGGCAGCTATATAGGTCCCCGCATAGTTAGGCAGGTACATAGGTCCCCTCATAGTTAGACAGCTACATAGGTCCCCTCCATAGTTAGGAAGGAATATAGAACCCCTATGTAGTTAGTTATATAGGTCCCCTCTATAGTTAGGAAGATACATAGGACCCCTATATAGTTAGGCAGGTACATAGGACCCCTCTAAAGTTAGGCAGGTACATAGGTCTACTCATAGTTAGGGAGTTACATCGGTCCCCTTTATATTTGTACTGGTATTTTGGTCACCGCATAGTTAGGCAGGTATATAGCTCCCCTCCATAGTAAGGCAGCTATATAGGTCCCCTTCATACTTAGGCAGCTATATAGGTCCCATCTATAGTTAGGCAGGTACATAGGACCCCTCTATAGTTAGGCAAGTACATAGGTCCCCTCTATAGTTAGACAGGTATATATGTCCCCTCATAGTTAGGCAGGTACATTGGTCCCTGCTATAGTTAGTTATATAGGTCCCCTCTATAGTTAGGCAGGTATATAGGTACACACATAGTTAAGCAGGTATATAGATCCCCTCATAGTTAGGCTGGTACACAGTTTCCCTCATAGTTACGTATGCAAGTCCCCTCTATGGTCAGGCAGGTACATAGGGTTTCCTCTTTTAAAATTTGCAGGTGAATAGGTCCCCTCATAGTTAGGTATATAAGCCCCCTCTATAGTCAAGCAAGTATATAAGCCTCCTCATAGTCAGGCAGTTTTATTTTTGTTCCCCCCCTAGTTTTGACAGGTACATAGGTCACCTCCATAGTTAGGTATATAGGTCTTCTCTATAGTTAGGCAGGTATATAGATCCCCTTACAGCTAGACAGGTACATATACCCCTTCAACAGTTAGCTATATAGGTCCCCTCACAGTTAGTCAGGTTCATAGGTCCCCTCCATAGTCAGATAGGCACCCCTTTTTAGGGAGGGAAATTTATAATTGCCAATGAAAAAAACCCAAAAAATAATAGTTTAAAACTTTCCTTTCTCTTTCCCGCTGCGTGGCCCCCGCTCTTCTGCCCATCACACTGCGATAACCTATATACCATACTGGAAGAACCCTGTTGCCTATATACTATACCTACTGGGGGACCCTATAACCTATAAACTGTACCTACTGGGGGACCCTATAAAAACCCATATTTCCCTACTTTGGGCCCAAATTAAACTATATATCATACTGGGGGACCCTTTTTAAATATATACCTTTTTCTGTGGAACCCTATTAAACCCAAATAACTACCTTTTTGGGGGACATGTATGAACGGGGCTGCACTTTTTCAGCCCCAAAAATCTAGCGCCCCCCCTTTGCTATTTTTTAAAACCCCCGCATCCCTATCAAAAAGTTGCGGCGTTTCCGTGACAAAATTAAAAAAAATTTTTTGGAACTTAAAAAAACTTTACGCGTTTCGCGCGTGTACCCGCGCATCATTGATGAAGCGCGGGTTTCACCGCAAACCGGGAAAATCTTTTTTTAAGGGTTTCCCATGTTTTTAATTTTTTTCCCCGGTAACGGGCCCCAACATTTTTTTAAAATAAAAACTTTTAATGAGAAGCCTTTAGACTTGGGTTTTTTACCCTTTCACCTGCACGTGCGCCCGGGTCCCTTTTTTTCCCCCTTTTTTCCCTTTTTGTGGCTATTTCTCCCCACCCCGG
>JAODAL010070166.1:0-16041 GCA_025379985.1 Phyllomedusa bahiana
TCCCCTTCACAGCAACCTAAGTTGGGTCACTGATGAGCAGCTTCCTTCACCCGCCTAGTGAGGGGGGGCGTCGCCCGGGAAGCAGCAGGACCTGGACAGCCCTGAACCAACAGGTGGGGGCCTATTGGGAAAACAAAACTGCCACCTCAGTAAAAAGATCCGCTGGACTAGTGGGGACCCAAATGGATGTGTGCCAAAAACTTGCCCAGTTTGCAGAGGAGAAACTTTTCCCGCCCGGCCCGTAGGTGGCACAGGCGGCTTGTCCAGGGAAATGTGGAATGATACCTTTGTCAAAATGAAACAGGGGTGGTCGCCCCCGGAAATTTTTTACACACCAATGCCTTAGGCGTAGACTACTCACCATGACCCTCACCCAAACGTGAGAAATGAGTCTGGGTTTTTAAACTACCCGCCTCAGCCACAATTTATGCCCCCCTGCTTGATGCCACACATTCTGACAGTTTCTCCATCTGCCATCAACCATCTTTACCAGGGACTTGTATTGCCACCACCCCCAAACTCTGTCTTGTCACTCTGTGGCCTACTACTGTTTTTTTTTTCCCCCTCCCGAAAGTCATTGGCCCTGTGACCCCATGGCTGCTGCCCTTTACCTCCCTCTCTGTCATTGTGCACTCTGTGACCTACTCCAGTTTTGCCACCTCCAAATGTATTTGCCCCTCTCTGTCTATGCTGGCCGCCCTCACCTCCCTTCTCTGTCATTGGCTACTCTATGGGCTACTATGTTTTTTTCCACCTTCAGAAAATCATTGTGCCACGTTTACCCCATGCGCTGTTTTTTCCGTGACCTCCACACTGTGTCATTGTGCCCCCCTGTGGCCCGCCCTGTGTTTTCCACCTCCAAATTCATTGTGCCACTGCCTGACCTCATGCTGCTGCTGCCGTGCCCTCCACACTGTCATTGTTCCCCTTCTGACCTCTGCTGTGTGCGTGACCTCCACCTCTGTCATTGTGCCACTCTTGGGCCTACTACTGTTTTGCACCTCCAGAATGTCGTTTGTCCCCCTGCTGACCTCAGCTGTTCCCCGCCCCTCCACTCTGTCATTGTGCCACTCTGCGGCCTATCCCTTTTTTTGCCACCTCCCCAATATCAGTGCCCCTGTCTGACCTAAAGCTGTGCTGCCATGACCTCCACACTGTGTCATTGTGCACCTGTGGGCCCGCTCCTGTTTTTTTTCCACCTCCGAAAGTCATTGTGCCCCTGCGACCCAATGGTGCTGCCTGCCCCCCACATGTGTCATTGTGCCACTCTTGACCTCTTGCTGCTGCGACCTCCACTCTCTGTCATTGTGCCCCTCTGTGGTATACTGTTTTGGCCCCCTCCAGAATGTCATTGTGCCACTTGTGGCCTATACTGTTTTGCCCCCTCCAGAAGGGGCATTGTGCCCTGTCTGACCCCATGTGCTGCTGTGGGTGCTGCCATGACCTACAACTGTGTATTGTGCCCCTCTGTGGCCTACTCTGTTTTTGCCACCCCTAGAAAGTTTTTGGCCACTGTTGACCTCTGCTGCTGGCTGTTGATCCCGTCAAACCCACACTGTGTCATTGTGCTATTGTGGCCTACCCTTTTTTTTCCCACCCAAGAATGTCATTGTGCCACTCTCTGACCTCTGCGCTGTGGCGCCCCCGTCACCTCACGCTCTCTAATGATGTTGCCCCTGACCCCTCAGCTTTTTTTTTCCAGCTGTCGCTGCCATGACTTTATAGGCTATTTTCCCCCTTGTTTTTTGGTCAGTTTTGCCCTCTTAAGTCCCCAGGGAATTTTTGGTGAAGCGATTTAAGAGCGGCGGCAGTCACGTTGTGTCATAAAAGCTCCCTCTGAAAATTAAGCATGGATAATGTTCTCCCAAAGCCCCCTCAGGCTCTGTCAGCCGGAAATAGCTTTTTTTAACGCGATTCGCCCGAAGTAATCAGACCAAAGTTTTTTTTGTCGGGAAATTCGGCTAAGTGACCGAACCAAATTTTTGAGAAATTCGCCCATCTCTAGTTATAATGTTTCTTTCTTATGTTTTAATCAATGTGTTTACTGGGTTTTAAATGTATGTTTCTTTATCCTAAAATCATTGTCTATCCTTAACTCCCTCCATGTTTCTGCATATCCCTCCATGTTTCTGAATTCAGGTAGCCACTTTTGGAATATCTGGCTTTTTATAAATAGTAGCTGCATCCTTTATTGCCCATTTAACATGCTCTGCTTTCACTGAATCCTTCATAGTCAACTTGAATCTGCTATCCTGAGTCCCTCTTTTCCTTAATTTGACCAGAGCAGTTCCCATAGCAGGTGTCAAAGGTAGTGAGTACTATTCAGCTAAACTGCATGTGCATTTTTTCATTTGTTTTGACTTCTGCCAATAATCATTAATCACTGACTAACAGCCAGTGCTTATCTCTTTGGCAACAACAAGGCTCAGCTCTATTCTGCTTGCTTCTTTAACCCTATGATATTCCTGATAGCACGGGGAGAGAAGCAAAAACAAGTATGGAAACATTCCCACTCCTATTGCTGTCCTTCATACATTAGTAGTAGTGTTGAGAATTAATAGAGAAAAGTTAAAATCAAGTCCTCAAAATCGGGTAAAAAAAAAAATCGAGATTGAGAATTAAGATCGAGTTGTTTTCGCGGCTTCCTGTACTTTTTCGGCCAGCCAGTCAGTGCAGAGCACACATGGGGGTCAAGAATGTATTCACTTGGGGGGAGGGATTATCGGGGTGCTAAAATACATGATGTTTTTTGTATGTCACTGTATTTTCCCCGGGAATCCCATTATTATTAGAGATAGTGAACTGAACACATTGCCCCTTTTGTGTGCTTTTTCAAGCAGACAAAAAAACCCCTTTCTCAGCGTTTCCAAAAAAAAAGTGTAGGTAGATTAGATGGGTTGAGGTACAGCAAAATTGGGGGGAATTTTCTGACATTAGTTAGGGCTTTTAAATTTGCTGCATGTCATCTTTGCATTGCCCAAAAGTTCCTTCGCATTTTTTGGGGGTTCAGCTTGTGCACAAGAATGTTTGGAAATTTTTAAAAAAAAATGTTGTGATATAGTGGTTTCTTGCAGAAAATTTACCATGTCCCCAAAATTTCCTTGCTGCAGTTTTTGGGGGGGAATCGGTGTACAAGAAACCCCTTTTCCCTAAGAATTTACTTCACAGATATTCCATAGAAAAAAAATTCTGTTTCTAATCCTAGTTTCCTGTTGCAAAGTATAAGGATTATGAAGACTGTTCATTTTGTGCGGGTTATTTCCATAAGACCCCATTTATTTGATATTCATAGAAAAAAATCTGTTTCTAACCTATTTGCCAGTTGGAAATTATGGAAAATTTAAAAACACTTTTGATTTGGTCTTTTGGGGTACATTCTTCAGTAAAAGACTGTAAGCAAATCTTTAATTTTTTAATATTTATCTTTTTTTAAAAATGGGGCGAAAAAGAGGTGGTAAAAGGGGCAAGGAGGGGGGGGAATGGCGCAGAGGGACGAGACAAAAGGGGCTCCTTCCAGGCCCAGACAAAAACACAAGTAAGCAACAAAACGTCAGTTGCAGAACCGTCAGGTTTTTCTCGCTTGGTCGGCTCCCGTAAAACTCGGGGTGGTGGACCAGATGGTTCCGCCATGTTGGCCGGCTTTCCCCCCCAAAACCAATGCCGAGCAGGCATTTTTTTGCCCGAAAAGTGGCCCCTGCCTGGCCCCGTCCAGGGCAAAAAAATCTCAGCATTTTGGCTTATCTGTGTCAAAAAATACTTTAAAAAATAAGCACCATGGCAATAAAAAGCAAAAACCCCAAAAATTGCCATAGATGGTAAAAAAAATTTTAAAATTTTTAAAAAAAAACTCCAAAAAAATCCCAAAAATGTGATAAAAAAAAGGATACAAAACACACCAAAAAAAATTGTGCTAAAACCCCTCCAAAAACAACAGGGAAAATGCACACCATTATAGAAAACAGGCTGAGATAAATTAAATGATAAAATCTTAAAGCTAGAGCATACTTTACCCAAGGTACCAGTTTTGGGGGGGGCAGAAACCCCCGGCGCACGTTTCACCTTGGCTTCTTCGGGAGAATACTAGTGGGGGAGGGAAGGGGTGTGTGTATTTTAGACAAAAGGCTCCCCAACCCAAAAAGCATATTTTGTGAAGGTAAAAGGCCCCAATGAGCCTATAAAAATATAGTGAATGGCGACAATAAATAAATAGAAAATAAGAAAAGAGAACCCAAAAATTTTATAATATAAAAATTTAATCCAAAATGGATAAATATCCCAACATGTTTTTAAAAAAAACAACTTTAATACCACAAAATAAAACCCGGGAAGGGGCGAAATACCGGACCGGAAGTGACATAAAAACCTTTGGAACGCAACTGGCTAAAAAACCAGAACCGGAATGCGGGGGAAAAAGCCATTTAAATAATTGGTATAAGGCGCTTTGCATTTTACAAAAACTGAAATAAAGTTTACAAGCTTGGGACGCAACTGGTCAAAAGTGGAAGGGAAGTGCAAAAAACGCCATTTTAATAATGGTATATCAGGCATCTGCTTACAGGGAAAATGAATAAATAAAACCTTTTTTACTAAAGCACAATGCGCACAAGTAAAAAAATACAAAAAAAATAGTGAAAAAAAAAGTGAAAGTGACAAACGGTGCCAAAAGTGAAAAGCATTAATGTTTTAATAAAAATTACATAAACAAAAAAATTAAAAATTTTTGCAAAAAGGTTAAATAAAAATATACTTATTAAAAAAGTGAACTAATAAATATACAAAATTTACTAGTGTGAATACAATTAAGATGTTAAAAAAGTGTATTGAATATATAACATAAAGGGGATAAAAAAATAATAAAAATCATGATTCTTTCCCCTTTTTCCTTTTTTTTTTTCTTCCTTTCTCTCTTTTTCTCTCCTCTTTTTTTCTTTAATATTCTTTTATTTTTCATCAACTTCCTTCCTTTATCTCTCTTCATCTGTTAAGGGCCTTTTCAAAAACCGGGGGACACCAATGAAAAAAATTCCAGTCCAAAATAATACACAAATCTGAGTAATTTTGAAAACAAAAAAAACTGTTAGCACAAAAACCATCAACAGACAAAAAAAAAAAATTAAAATAATTAAAGCAATAAGAGACATGTAAAGAAACTTTTTCCCAAAATGGAGCTAAATAGGCAATCATTTAACCAAAGCGGAACCCAAGGTCTTCAAATCAAAAATCCTTTGGCTTCCTTCTGTGAAAAACCCCCCTTTTTCCAATCACCCCCGAGGAGAAGAAGAAACCTTATCAATCCCCCAAAATCAACATTTGCTTGCAATCATTTTTTTCTTAAAATGTTTTGGGGATTGGTTTTAGATGTGCTAGCCATAACCTTCTTAGCAGTAAAAATTTACCCGTACATTTTCTTCACTCTTCGTTTAGCTCAGTGAATGAGACCAAATAGATCAGATCACGGGAAAAAGTGGCAAAATAAATACCCCCACCTTTTTGGATGTAATAGTGGGGGTAATTTTTAAACTCTTTGTTTCTCTTTTGATTTCCCAAAAAAGACCTCCATGATAAAATTTTTCAGACGGCTTTCATTTACCACAGGCCTCATCCCCTTTTGGGGGCCCTTTTGTGTTGAAAAAACTGAGCCGTTTCCGGATAAGGGCTCTTGCCAAAATAGTTTGGTAGATTAGGTAAGTTTATGTACAGAGGGGTGTGGGTATATAATTAACGGCTTTCCATTGCAAATTTTTTTTTTTATTTTCTCATTTGAAAACATCCGGTTTATGTGGTATAAATCTTACTTGGGGACTTCGGTTCAGCTTTCCTCTTTGTCTTAAAGGAGGCCCCATCTTCTGGAAAATCTGTTTTATATAAGCTCTGTGAAAAACACCTCAGAGAATCCCCTATCAGATTTGTTGCTCAGTTTTGCAGCACGTTGTTAAAAAAATTTTAGTAAGCAAACCCGTCGAATGGCAGAAACTGTCCAATTGGAATATTCTGTAAAAGACTTCAGGATGAAATTAAAACTTGCTGAAAAGGGAGTTTGTCAAGTTTTTTTTTTTTTTTTTTTCCCCTTCAGTTTTCTGTATTCAATTACTTTTTAACATCATTAATTGTATTCACATTGTACTTTTGTTTATTTATGTATTTCACTTTTTTATGAAGTATATTTATTTTTTATCTTTTGGTTTAAGTTTTATTTTTTATGAAATTTATTATAAAACTTTAATACTTGCATTTTTTGGCATTTTTTCCTCGGCCCGGTTTGCATGTCACTTTTTGGTTGCACTACTTTTTTTATTTTTTTCGTTGTGCGATTTGTGCTTTGTAAATGGTTTTTTTTTATTCCGTTCGGTGTATCAAGTGCCTGATATCCCTTTTTTTAAAGATGGCGTTTTTTTGCACTTCAGCTTGGGGTTTTTGGACGCAGTTTTTTTCCATGGGCTTGTATCTTTATTTCAGTTTCGGACAATCAAAGCGCCGATATACCATTTTTAAAGATGGCTTTTTCTGCATGGGGTTCTGGTTTTTGAGACGCAGTTGTGTTTATAGGGTTTTATGTCATTTCCCATTGGGGTTTTGTGCGGGTTTTGGATTTATTTTGTGGTATGAAAAACGTTTTTTTTAAATAACATTTTTGGGTTTTTATCCTTTTTTGGATTATATTTTTATTATGTATTTTTTGGGGGGTTCTCTTCTCTTATTTGTCTCTTATATTATTGATCGCTCATTCACTTTTATTTATATATGGCTCATTGGCCTTTTCCCTGCTATCAAAAAATTTATGCGATGTGTTGGGCACCCTTTCTGTCTTATATACCCATTTTTCCTCCACACTAGTTTTCCCCTGAAGAACCCATAGGCGAAACATGGTCGGGGGTGTGCCCCCTCCATCATGGTTGACACTTGGCTAAGTAGCTCTAGTTTAAGTTTTGAAATTTTTTATTTGATCTCGCCGGTTTTAAATTATGGGGTTTTTTAAAATTTTCCTGTTTTTTTTGGGAGGGTTGTAGCAGCATTTTGTTTGGATGTGTGTTTGTATCCTTTTTTATATTCACATTTGTGTATGTGCAGGTTCCAGATCCCTAACCTCCAAGGGTAGCATCACATGCCAAGAAAACCAGGCCCCCTTCTGAAATTTAAAGTGTTTTGAAAACCATTAAATACAGGAGGAAGAGTGTGGATGGATCTGGACTGAGACTGACCCTGGTGGGGGGCTAAGAACCTGGTGCAGGGAAGGTGGTGTGCGACAAAGGGAGAAAAATCTCCTTGTGCTCTTAAAATCGTAGACTTATGACACCTTGCCCGGCACATATGAATGGTTGTCAGAAATTTTTCAAGTACTACTGGTCTTGTGTTGGGAAGGCTCGAGGCCTTAGTCCAAAATTTTGGCACTGCATCCGCTTCGCACCAAAGGAACGTTGCGCATTTTCTGGGTCCCCGTCAACGTTTCATTGCTGCGTGGCAAAACGCCCGGAATTCCACCCTCCAAAATGTCCAGCGATTGTGGAGCGCGTAATGCCATTATGCAGTATAAAATGTCGTATGGCTGCGAGAAGTGTGAAAACCCCGAGGTGTTGAGCCCTAAAAAGTCGGGAGGTGAAATCTCTGCCATCCTTGCCCGTTTTGAATTCCACCAAAATGGTCAGTCAGGAAAATGTCATTGTCAGCATTTCCATTGAGGTAAAATTTTATGAAAAAAAATGTTAGACACTCTGGGCAACAGGTCCCAGCAGTGTGGAGGAGGGGGGCGGACACAGATGCGGACACAGGCCTTACTCGCCGAGGATGAGAAGACCGCTGTTTCCTAAATTTATAGGTCTTTCTTTGGTGGGGGTCAGGGTTCAGGGTGGTGCGATAGCGCATGAGGTAGCCAGGGCAGGGGTGCGTAGGGGTGAGGGGTGGAGGAGAAAGATGAGGAGGGCTGTAAACGCGATACCCAAATTTCCCTTCAGTGGTAAGAGGTTGGCACAGATTTTGGAGGAGGAGGAAGAGGAGAAGATTGTTCAGTGCCCCTCGACACCGAGGCTTGGGGAAATTCCAGCAGCATTCCCCATGAGGTTGGTTTTCATTTTCTGCAACTGATCAAAACTAAGGCAATCAAAAAGAACCAAGTTATGGGTGGCCGCACTCTTTAATCCCAAATTACAAATAAAAGCAGCAAATTTCCTTCCACCACAAAATTGACGTAGAATTGGACGTGTTTATTGCCCAATCGAGACATCTGTTGTGTTTTTTCTATTCTTTAAGTCACGGGGTGGGGGAAAAACGTCGGCAACGTGCCAGCAGTAGAATGGGGAAGTGCCGTAGGGGTATGTGACAGAAGCCTACTGGGTGACTGTGGCATCGTTATTTTCCCTCACCAAGCCTGTAAGTCGGGCAGCGGGCAGAACAAGGACCCTTTAAAACATGGCCTTTATACTGCAGCTCAAAACCCCATGTTTTTGGGGCTTGGGCCCGGGCCCAAAACAATTTTGGGGGTCCAAAGGATGAATGGGTGGGTTGCTCGGGATGCCCAAAAGTTTTATCCTGCCAGCAGCCGCTTTTTTTTTCGGAACTCACATTCGCATTGGGGTGACCCCATGTCTCCTTTGCCTCAGTTTCTTTACTAAACCCCTTCTCTTGGGCCCCTGCAGTTTACTGATCTCCAACCCCCAAAAGGGTGGGAAAATCTCTTTTTGGTCTTTGTCATTCCCTAATTTTAACTTCACTAATTCTCTTATGCCTCTCTGACCCAAAACCCACTCCTTTTATTATCACAATTTTTGCCCTCAGGAAAAACCTGTCATCACAATTCCGAAATTCCGCTCATTAATACTCGAATACAGGGGAAAATACGTCCCCCGCCCCAAAACCTCCCTTCGTCCGCCAGGGTATCAAAGTTACAATGAAAAATATACAACCACCCCGGGCATGTTGGCACCACTCAAACCGCCCACCAGAGTCAGAGCCCCCAGCCTTTGGGACAGCCCAGACTCACTTCCTGCAGCGGTTCCAGGTGTTTTGGCTCGTGGGGGAAAGTCAAAGCTACTACAGGGCTTTCTCCACTACAAATTTTGTCAGGATTTACCACATGCCTTATGCGCCAACAAAAATATTTACCTACTCATTAACACTACACAACACCAAAAGCCTTTTGTCCCTTTTACTCCCTCCCAAGGCCTAGGCTCAGGCCCCCGGGCACTGACCCCGTGT
This sequence comes from Phyllomedusa bahiana, assembly GCA_025379985.1. Classification (NCBI taxonomy): domain Eukaryota; kingdom Metazoa; phylum Chordata; class Amphibia; order Anura; family Hylidae; genus Phyllomedusa; species Phyllomedusa bahiana. The sequence continues at coordinate 9,190 of JAODAL010070166.1, forward strand.
TTAAGACCCGGCCACTCCTTCAAAGAGAAAATTAAAATTCCCCTAAACATATTCAGTCCCAAATAAATACCATCCCATCCCCTCCCCAAATCCTCTAAACTACTTAGCCTTGACCCGCGCAGAGGAATAAGTGTCCCGGCTATTCCTTTTTCGCGCACCCACCCTGCTTACTGACCCCCTTCCCTCCACCGTCCCGTCATTTCTCCCGCTGTCCCCTCTCACCTTTCTGCTATCTGAACCTATCTTCTCCACTGGGGTCTTTCCCTTTCCTTCAAACACGCCTATAACCCTTTCTAAAAAAGCCCCCCTTTGGGCCCCTCCTGTGCGCCCAAATCCGACCCCTTCTAACCTGCCCCTTATTCTAAAAACTGGGAAGCTTGGTCTACTTCTAATCCGCTACCCCTCTCTCTCTTCTTGTCCTCTGCAAAACAGGGTTTCCCCACCCCACATCCACAGAAAAAGCCTTTTTAAAGTTCAATGACCTCTTTTCGCAAAACTAGGGTACTATGTTGCTGCTTCTCTGGGTCCTCTGCAGGTTTGACATGTGGCACCATTTTTCCTCGCATGCTCGGCACCTTTGGGCTCCCGGGGCACAGCTCTCGCTTGGTTCTCTTTACTTCTGAGTCCTTCAGTGTCTCATTTTTGGTTCTATTCCTCTCCCCCTTTTCTGTTGGAGTTCCTCAGGGGTCAGTTTTTGGCCCCTCCTTTTTATTGTACCAGCCCCATTTGGACAAACCATCAGTAGATTTTGGGGTTCCGTACCATCCTATGCTGATGACACCCAATTTTTCACTCCTCCCTTTTAATCACTGCAGCCCTGCAAAAACACCCGTGGGGTGTCTGGCCGTGTCTTCTAATCATGTCCTCTTCCATTGAAACTAAACCTACTAAGACTGAACTTCTTGTCTTTCCGATTAAACCCCCGCCCCCCTGCTTTTCTGTATGTTGGTACACCATTTCTCCCCAGGCAGCAGGCCCGCTTTGGGGGGTTTTTATAGATTTATCTGTCCTTCACCCCCAACCCAAAAACCCTTCCGTTTTCCCGCATTAAAAACTCCCAAAACTCTTTTCCCTTTATAAATTTTTTTTTTTTCTTTCTCGTTTGATACTGTAATCCTTGCTTATCGGGCTGCCCCTTTGCAAACTCTTTTAATGCCTAATTGGTGTATTTTACACCTTTAAATCCCGTATGACGTTTTCCCCCATAATTTAGGTTATTGGGGATTCAAAATTTCCTCATGGGGAAAAAAAAAAACCCATAAACAACGCAAACAACAACCTTGTCTTAAAAAAGATGAATTATGAACAGCCCGTGGCCAGGGGGTAAAAAAACGATAAAAAACCCCCAGAACCCTGGTAAGTGGCACCCCCGTGAGGACCCCCAGAACCCCCAAAAATTGAGGGGGAAACGGTCGGGAAGCGGTTTAAAAGGTTTTAAAAAACCACAGTAAATTGCGCCATTAAGCGGACCGGCTTTTACAGGGGAACCACTGGCAGAAAAGTGCACAAGGGAAAAACATTGGTATGAAGGAAGAAGGGTTTTTTTTATATTTTTTTAAAAAAGAAAGTAAAAGTTAAGTTTAAAGGGATTAATTTTAAAATGAAATTGGAAAAACCTTTTCAATATAGAAGTGAAAACTTTAAAAACTCCCCCCTTCAATTTTCCGAAAAGGAAAAAAATTTATGAACCCAAAATTTTAAAGGCCCCGGTTTTTTTTTGGGTTTAAACACGAAAATTTGGTTTAAAATCGGCAAATCATTGACCGCCTTTTTCCGTTTCCCCGTCTTTGGGGCCAGCAAATCAGCTTTTAAAATTAAGCAGGGTGAGATGGTTTTTGCGACGTCATGATGGGGGGGTTTTATGGTTGGATTGGCTGGAAAAACCATGACCTCGTTTTTCATGAAAAGGTTTCTTTTTCAGCCTCAGTATCTTCAGGTCTCAGAGAAAGGGCGTGCGCTCTGCTTGGTAAAAGCTCGCGGGAAATTTTATTTCTTTTCTTCACAGAGAAACCTCTACTATTAGCTGTGATCCTTACAATTTAGTTATATAAGAGATTGGAAGATTTTATGTAGTTAGGTAGAGAATTTTAAAGGAGCATTTACCGCTGTAAAGTCACGGGTGGGAGAGGGGTGAAGGGCCCCCGCGGGCGAACACAGACAAGCTCTATAAAGAATACTGGATAAAGTTCACCAAGACTTAGTGTAGACATTGCACTGCAATAGCTTTATTATTAACAGTTTTCTATTGAAATATTTCCTGGATATTGGGCAGCCTGAACTTATAGGATACACATCTTTTCTAGTAACTGCAGGTCTCTTTGTTAGGTGCAAAACTCCACTTTTATTATCAGTATACATTTCAGATAGGTGTTCATTTTCAATTTTTCCCATTCCACTTTTGTTGTAATATCCACTTGCACTTAAATTTGAATCCAGCAATTTTATAGTCACCACAGGTGAATTGAAAGGTGCCAAAAATATCTTGTATTATACGAATACATAACAGATACGTGTTTTTTTTTTTACTTTGGCGCACTACAGCTTTGTTCATTGAGGCAGCTTGCACTTAAATTTGAATACAGCAATTTTATAGTCAGCACAGGTGAATTGATAGGTGCCAAAAAATACCTTTTATTATCCGAATACATTACAGATAAGTGTTTTTTCACTTTGGCGCAGGCCAGCTTTGTTGATAGATCTACATTGCAGTTAAATTTGAATCCAGCAATTTAGTAGTCACCACAGGTGAATTGATAGGTGCCAAAAAATACTTTTTATTATCCGCATACATATCAGATACGTATTTTTTAAATATTGCGCAGGCCAGCTTTGTTGATAGATCTACTTTGCAGTTAAATTTGAATCCAGCAGTTTTGTAGTCACCACAGGTGAATTGATAGGTGCCAAAAATACCTTTTATTATCCGAATACATTTCAGATACGTGTTTTTTCACTTTGGCGCAGGCCAGCTTTGTTGATAGATCTACTTTGCAGTTATATTTGAATCCAGCAATTTTGTTTTGATTTGAGGGATTTGAGAATAGCTGTGATTGCCGTCTTTCCAAAACTCTTCCATACCTTCTCAAATATTTATTTTTCTGAACATGAAGCGAAATTCAGGTGGTAAGCGAGAGGGGGGTAGGACATGGAGGTAGAGGTACGAGATAAGGTGCTCCTTCCAGTGCTGGTGACAACAGGCATGCCAGCGGATCATCAGTTGCAGGTCCGTCAGGCCTGTCATCGCTGGGTCAGGGCCCTGTGAATCTCAGTAACGAAAGCGTCGCCAATCTGTCCTTCAGTGGTTAATGCAACCTGCATCCAGCAGTTCTACCTCTCGTCCTCCAGTCACGGCCACAAATGTCGTCATCAGCATCACCAGCATCCGTCCAACATGAAGCAGCCAAATGTAAACTCGTGTACCCACCACGGTGGATAATCCATTTTCTGAAGACCTCTTTGATGACAAAAGTGATTGGGGTCAGAAGGCATGTTAAAAGATTCAAGAGGCAAAGAGGATGATTTTCTCTGCTCTCACACCCAGTTACTGATGCCATCAGAGGAGGAGAAGGAAGCCGGTCAATCGCAAAAATCCCGGCGTCGTAACGCCTTGCAGTCCTCTTGCTTGTAGCCCGCAGCTCCTGGATGCAGAATGTCAAGACGACCAAGTCACCTGTGTTGATGATGATGATGACGACATTGCGGATCCAACGTGGTCTTTTCAGCAGAATTTGCTTGCGAGCACTTCACCCCAAGGTCCTCTGGTGGCATCACGTATCCAGAGAAACCAGGCCGTGTTGAAATAACGGGCGAAATCTGCTGGCCGCCCTTAAGATCGGTAGACTGGAGCACATCCCTTGCCTGGCACATGTCATGAACCTTGTCGTCCAGAAATTTCTAAAGAGTACCGGGTCTGGCTGCCTGTTGAGGAAGGCTCGAAGTCTAAGTTCGCACTTCCGCCGTTCGCACCTGCATCGTACCGCCTGCTGCGTTGCAGTGTCAGCTCGGCCTCCCCCTCAAACCGTCTCATTGTTGAGTGGCAACACGCTGGAATTCCACCCTCCACATGCTCAGCGATGTGGCAGCAGCGCAATGCCATTACGCAGTACGAAGTGAACATGGCTGACAAGCAGCGGTGCGGACCTCGGGGTGTTGAGCTACCGAGAGTGGAGGCAGGTGAAAGAGCTCTGCACCAACCTTGCCAGTTTTGAAGAAGCCACCAAAATGGGCAGTGCGGACACTGCCCTTGTCAGCATGAGTATTGTGGTGATCTTAGTTCTGGAACGATCGTTGGACACTCTGAAACAACAGGTTTCCCGCCAGCGACGGAGGAGGAAAGATGGACAAGATGCCAGCCTTTCCCTCTCCGTCAAATCCACAAGGCCCGAAGTTTCACAATTTCATGGGTTTCTTCATTAGGCAGGGGTTTTCGGGGTCCAGAGCTAGTGCAAGGTGGCGCATCAGCTCTCAGGGTGCATCATTCAGGCAAGTCGGACTGTGTTGAAGCTGTGCCGGAGGGGAGGAGGAGGTATTCCTAGACAACCGTTACCCCGTCCCAGCCTTGGAAAGAGGTTGGCGCAAAATTTGAGGAGGAAGATGAGGAAGATCAGTTTGCTAGTGCCCTCGACCCAGAGGCTTGGGAAAATCCAGGTCCATCTCTCACATGAGTGCTTGGATGCCCCATTTCCTCCAACATGACCCTCGCATTAAGGGGCCATCAAAATGAACAACAGTTACTAGGTGGGCCACCTCCTTGATCCCCGATACAAAAAAAAAATCGGGCACTTTCCTTCCCCCCCACCCAAATAGAGAGTAAAATGCAGGAAATGGAGCCTTGCTGATTGATCAACTGGAGACATCTGTTGCTTTCTGCTTCACGTTCCCCAAATGTCACAGTGGAACAAAAATCAGCGACGTGATAGCAGTAGAGTGCCAAGTAGCCATAGCGACAGCAGCAGCAGGCAAGGTGGGAGAAGCCCAATGGTGACCTTGGCAATCATTATTTACCACCTCACCAACGCATGCAATGCAGGGCACACATCCAACACACAGAGACCAGCTTAGATCATGGTGCACGAATATCTGCGTCTCAACACCGATGTTTTTGTATGTGTCCGGACCCAATAGACTTCTGGGTATCCAAAATGGACGAATGGCCCGAGCTCGCCGCACGCCATAGAGGTGTTGTCCTGCCCAGCAGCCAGCGTCATATCTGAGCGGACCTTCAGCACAGCTGGAGGAGTCTTACAGACAAACGCATCCGGCTCTCACAGATAATGTGGATCGTTTGACTTTCATCAAGATGAATCAGGCATTTTATCTCTGATGATGTTTTGGCCCCAATTGCCGAGGTCACCCATTAGTTGTGGTCTACTTCAATTCCTCTTCAAACAGAAATGGGCCCCTTGAAAACTTTTTTTTAAAAAGATCATTTCTTATGATGATCATATTCTCTTTTCCCCAACAGTTCATTTTGTGGTTTTTGCTGTGAGGAGACTGAAAAAAGAGAAAGGGTTTTTCATGACAACACCGTTTTCCCCATTTACTCACTTTATCTTTAGAAGTTTCGCATTGTAAGGGTTTTGAGGTATGTTGGTGAGATGCAGCAAATTTGTCCTTTGGAACAAAAAAAGGGGCTTTTAAGGGGCATTTCTCCCTAATTTTGTAATAGGGCTGAGAAAATCAATTTATAATTTTTTGGTATGTAGCTTGAGAACAGCAAGAATCATTTGGCCTTTGGGAAAAGAAATGGGCTTTAAGGGCATTTTCTCCCCCACAATTTTTTCGTGGGGAGAAGTCATTTTTTTAATTTTTTGGGTCTGCTCTTGAAAAGCAGCAATACACAGGGCCTATTTTAAAAAAAAAGTTTTTTCTAACAGCATTTGTTTTCACAAATTTTCAAAAGGGGGCTCAAGGGTGAGGTGCTGTCAGAAACGGGAATAGGTGGAATGTTAATGGACACTTTTTGCAAATGACTTTTTTTTGCAAGTCTTTAAAATGCTACAATCCCTGTTTGAGACAACCCCTTTAATACAATTTAAAAAAGGGAAAACAAAGACATGGTGCGATTCCCCTCCCATTTTTAAAAATGTGTTTTTTTAGAATTAAACACTAAAAAACTTGCTGTACAAAAAAGTGGTAAAAAATTCCCCCTTTAATTGTACAAGGGAGGTTGGAAAATTTACCAGATGTAGGTTTTCAGGGACATGGGCATGGGGCACGGCAGAGAAAAAGTACAGAGACAATTTCCTCCCCGCAGTTGAGTAAAATAAGAAAAAAGGGTGCCCAAGAAAAAGGGCACCTTGTGGACAGGAGCGTAACCACCCTATTTCCAAGTGAAGCTCAATTGGGCCCCACTCATACGGGGGGCAAGCGTACCCGGACAGGGAGTATAGTCCCGTGAAATAAAATGGTGGTTTAAAAACTCCTATTTTCCCGGGACTTTTAATTGTGGGTCAGAAAGTTTAATGGTTTTCGGGACGGACAGATTAGTTATTTTCCAGTTAACTAAAAAGGTGGGTTTAAAACTCCTTTTCCCGGGACTTTTTAATTTGGGGGGCGAAAAGGGTTTAAAGGTCATACTGCGGGCCCGGACAGGATAGTCAAATGTCCAGTTAACTAAAATGGTGGTTTAAAGACTCCCTTTTCGGGACTTTTTAAACTGTTGGTCAGCAGGTTTTAAATGGTCAATCTGCGGTAAGGACAAAAATTCAATGCAGTTCAAAAAATGGTGGTTTAAAAAATCCTTTTTTCCCGGGACTTTTTTAACGGGGGTCATGAGGTTTGGGGCTCATGTGTGGCCCAGGCAGGGATACAATGTCATGAAAATAAAATGGGGTTTTAAAGATCCTTTTT
>JAODAL010070167.1:0-16041 GCA_025379985.1 Phyllomedusa bahiana
AAAAAAGTGGATCAGGGTCAAAACAGGTCAATTCACATCAAAGGTAAAAGAACAGAGCATTAACTCAGAGGCCAGTAAATAACCCGTTAATGGCGCACCTTTGACTTGGATTCAAGCCAGCTGATCGTGTGCACAGGTAATAGGCTGCCCTGCATCTCTACCCGCTATGCCAATATGGTATCTGGTTGGAGAAAGAAGGTACATTGCTAAAACGATGGACAGGTTAGTTCATTAGACTATCAAGGAGGAAATGCCCTTAAATTTGTTGGCATGGGATTAGCCTTCAGCTTTGTGGACATACTACATTGAAAGTAGAGTATCAGTATCAGATACAGAAAGTAGTTTAGTATCCAGATACAGATTTTGATGAATAAAAGTTAAGCTTAGGTAACTTTTATTTCTTTTCAGTGTTGATTTGCTGTATATAATAAGGATGGATGCGACTCTCTGCAAATGTGGTAGACTTTAAACAAGAGGAAAGAAGCTTCAACCACAAGGCTGTGATTTTGACCTCCATCATAGAAGCCTATTATTAATTAGCGCAGTAACAACATAATAATTCAATAAAGAAAAAAAAAAACTAAGTTCTTACAATAAACTTCCCAGAATATTGCAGTTACAAAAAACCCAAAAAACATTAGTTTATCACTTCTGAACAGCATTGATGAGATTAAAAACGTGTGTTAGTTTACTAATGGAAGCTGCTGAGAAAAAATCATTATTATCAAATTTCAGGAAACTGAGTCAGAGTTTAATTGTGGATCATGCATATGGTCTGAGGTTTTCAGGTGCGGCTTAGAAGATCAGTACATAGTCAAGGTCTGCAGTGGAAAACAAAAACACTTAGAAACTTTCACAAAAGATTTTCCTAAACCTTGTTAACATGCAAAATGCACAGTTTAGTATCACTCTAATAGAATACATAATCCAACTAAAGCTGCGTTTGCTCTGCATTTTTCCCCTTAGCTTAGCATATTGATCAGGAATGTTCCTGATGTACATACTAAACACCTCCATAGGTCTTTTAGTAAGACAGAAGTCATAAGAGTGAAATTCTCTGTTGAGTCAGAATATCTCAGTACACCACAAAAAAGGCATGTGGAATAGAATAGAAAACTACCTCTATTCTATAAGTCAGATCCAGTACACACATGTGTCCATTAAATGGATATCTTATTAGCCTATGGGTGATGAATGCTGCTGGCATCCTTCACAGGCATCTACTTAATGCATGAGTAATGAGTTTTTTTTTAATAGCTTTTCATTGTTTGTCCATTGAACAGATGCCATTATAATCTATGGGTGATGCATAAGCTAAATCTGTTACTCATATGCTAATACAGCATCTGTCACCCATAGGCTTAATGGTACTAATTTAATAAATGAAAAAGCTTACAAAACTATCCCTTATATCACCCCTACACCCACACAGATTGTAAGCTCTTGTGAGCAGAACCCTCACACATCCTATTTTATCTATAAGTAGCTTTTTACTATGTAATCTTCTGTAAAGTTCTATTTAAATAAAGATTATTATTAACCTATGAGTAATTGATGCCACTGTTAAGCACCCGTCACAGCCTCCATTACATGTACACATTAGGAGCGTTTTCTGGTTCAAAAATTAAACAGAGACCACAAATGCACAATGAACCCCAAATTAATAGGGACTGATATAGTTAGGACAATGTTATATTTGAGATCATTAACATTATGAAACACAAAACAAGTTTTTCTTTTCTTCTTTTAAAATAAGTATTTGATAAATTTTTAAAAGACAAAAACATTTCAAAAATCAACGGGTTCACATTCACTTGAAAAGGGCCCTGTCACCGGGGCATTTCTAGGGGGGGCAGGAGGGCACTGCCGGGGGGACCTGAGCCAGTTTGGCATACAAAAAGTTCTTGACTCTTCAAATTTCAGCTACGTAAACACAACATCACAATGGCATGCTGGCTAGGATATAGAAAATTTCCGGGCCAAACTGGCCTCATTAAAAGTGCTTGAGGGGGGAGAGGCATGGCCTGTGGTATCATATTTGGGGCACGGTTAGAATTTGGTCTTGTGTGATATCATTGCACTGCTTGCTGGGGGATCCTAATCTGTAAAGATGATGGTGTTTGTCTGAAAGGGCTCTTTATAGTCTCAGTCCAGCCATAACCATGCTCCAAGCTTCATTCTAACTCCCATCATTACTATCTACATCTATTTTTTTTTTCTTGCTGCTGCGTGGCGTGAAGACAAAATACTGGGGGGAAAAAATTTTTTTTTCTCTTCCCCCCTTGAGCTTTTAACTGAAAAAGCCTTGTCTGCACATAGATTACCCCCCCCTTGCGAGGCAGCACAAGTGACAGACATGCTGTTTCCAGCGCTGTGCCCTTATTCTGAAGACTGTAGTTTCAGAGTATTAATGCTCAAATTACCCGGGGTTCACACCAAAAAAGCGTTAAAAGCAAGAGGAAATTTTTCAACAGTGAAAACCACATTTAGCCCAAGGCAGATCTTTGACTCCTATATTTTACTATTCCTGCGTGTAACCCTAAAATTCACTTTTTTTAAGATGTCAAATAGCAAAAAAAAGGGGAAAATCTAGCAAGAGAACCCAAGAGTGATTTTTAATAACTATACTACTGTTTCCATGGGCAAACTTAAACTCTATCATTCTAAATCTATAAAAACCAAAAAACTTAATTTTAAAATTAAAAAACACTTAACCTTATACACACATTTTAAAAAACCTAATTTCAAACCCTCTCAAATTGCCCCTTTCTAATTAAGGAAAAACTCCTTTTCTATTATCAATCGGTGGAACACCCCTTTTAAACGGGGAAACCCCTACATATACATGATTTCTAGCTCCAAAAAGGAACCCCCAAACATCTACTTGGCATAAACCCTAACTAAGTGCATGAAAATATAAGGTTTTCCCTTTTGAGACCCCCCTTTCAGCAGGTAACACAGTAGGGGTAGAGAGAGGTAGAAATCAAAAATTAAAATGTCATGCTTGACCTCCCCAACAGTTTCACCAGCTAAACTGGCTTCATCAGGGAAGAGGTCCGGTCCCATGTGGTCTACTAATTTTTTTTTTATAAATCTAGTACCCCCCCTGTTCAGGTGCCGCCAATTGGCCACCAAGATTCCAAAAACCCATCCCCCCCTTTTTTCTTTCCCGCATCATATGATACAGCCTCGCGTTCTTTTAAACAAAATTCCTCAGGGAAATTCACCATCTCCATAGCGGCTCCACCCCCCTTACTATGCCCCTCATATCATTTTTAAAAGAGCTTCGGGCCTTTTTACTTATGCCCCTGTAAATTTTATTTGGCCCATACAAGTACTAAGGGTGACTGTACTAGCATTTTTGCAAATTTTCTATTGTAACTAATGAAAAAGGGGAACTAACGAGACCGTAAAAAAGAAAAATTTTTGTGGGGAAAGGGGAGGTTAAATTCAAAAGGGGGGGTGGGAAAAACATAAGGCCCCAAGCTCTATTAAAATGAATATGCATATTGATACAGAGGGGGGAAATTTTTTGGGAAGGACAAAAATAACAATGTACGTATAATGGAGTATATTCCCAAAAAATATACATAATAATATAAGGGGGGAAAAAGGGTTTTTTGGGGAAGGACAAAATTTTGCATGTGCTGAAAAAGTAATACCTATTTTTGCTTATCCCCTTCTAGGGAGCCCGCAAAGTCCGTCACGTTTGGGCAAGAAAAAGTCCATTGGGACAGAGCGCGGGCGCAGGAGGGAAGTAAATAGGGCGGAAGCCCCTAGAGAGTGGATTTGCCTGAAAATGTTGTTATAAGAACCAGCTGCTATCGTATCAGCGGGAGAGAAAAAGGGGGGGTGGGGAAATTGGGGGAATCTCGGGGGGGCCCAAAGGCGAGCACCAACGGGTGGTACCAAGACATTAAAAGTAAAAAGACAGACCCATGGGACCGACCTCACCCCGATAAACCATTTTTGCTTGGGGAACATTCGGGGAGGTCAGGGATGACATTTTAATTTTGGGGTTTTCTACCCCTCTCTACTCACGTGTTACCCTGCAGAGGTCTCACAAGGAAACCTATATATTTTATCACATTCGTTAGGGGTACTGCCCCGTAAGATGTTTGGGATTCCTTTTTGAGCCAAATACTGATAGTAGGGTTTCCCCCTTTAAAAGGTGGTACCACCAGACTTGATAATAGAAAAGGATTATTCCTTTCCCCAAATTAGAAAGGGGCAATTTAAAGGAAAAAATCAGTTTTTAAAAAAGTGTTATAAGGTTAAGTTTTTATTAATAAAAAATTAAGTTTTAAGGGTTTTTTAGATTTAGAACTGATAAGTTTTTAAATTCCCTATGGCAAAACGTAAATATATTTTTTTTAAGCGTCACTAAATTCCCAAACGTAAAATACTGGAATTTTTGATCCGCAATTTTACATTGATGTCTATACAACTGTAGAAATTTTTGTGCCATAGTTGGCGAAATTACGCCCGAATACAGCAAAAATAGCCAAAAACATTGGTTTAATCCCCCTTACTGTGAAAAAGTAAAAACTTGTAGTAAAGGGAAATTTTTGGCGGGCTAAAACCCCCCATAAATAAACGCAGAGATTTGATGGTAAATGTTCTGAAACTGCTGGATCTTACAGAATAAGAGACACAGCGCTGGAAACAGCATGTCTGTCACTAGCTTGTGCTGTCCTAACAAGGGGGGCATAATCTATGTGACAGGTTCTCTTTATTTGGCTGTGCTTGGAACTCCCATAGAGGTGAATGGTAAGAGACGCAAATGCGTAGCCAACTGTACGACCCCAGCAGCTGACACGGACTTTTGGTCGCTAAGTGTAAGATTCACGATAGGAATACCCTTTTATGAATAGGATTCCATATGACTTGTTCAGTGGCAGACACAAAAAATTGAGGGCCCTGTGCAAAACAGATTGTGGGTCCCATTTCATCAATACACTCACAACTTGCAACCTCAGTTATGAAAATGAAGACAAATAATAATGCAAAATATATTTTTTGCTGTTATGGCTCTGGAAAACAGCAAGATAGTCTTCCTTTCTCCATCATTGATGGTTGGTATCCCCGGTGGTCTAGCGCAGTAAAGCAGTCTATATTACTATGATTTAATTGTGTTTGCTATGTCCTAATGTGGATGTAGAGTGGTTAGTTAAAAATCACCAGTACTAATTGTGGAATTCTAGTGCCCTACTTCTGGAGTATTGCTGAAACCACATGAGAGTCTGGCAGCATGTGGCCTAAACCACACCTTCATGTGACTGCCAATTGCCCCACAAGTTTGCCAGTATTTTGTGCAGCTAATGATAGCCACATGAGGGAGCAGGGCCGGGACGACGGGTAGGCCAAGGTAGGCGACCGCTTAGGGCGCCTACCTCTGTCTATCCCTAAGGGGCGCAGGCAGGGCCCCGACCCTCGCCGGGTTCCAGGCCACTGCCATGGGCCTGAAGCGCCGGCGGTCTCTGTGACCGCTTCTGTGGAGCAGAGAGCGAGCGCTCCCTGCTCCGCAGACAGTGTCGGGCCCGCTCCCCGGAGGATCCAGCGATCCTCCGGTGAGCAGGTCCAACACAGCGGGGCCGCCGGGTCCTCATAGCGCTGAGGACCCGCCGCGACTCCGTGCGGCTCAGCTGGCAGCGTCGCGAGGAAGTGATGTCATCGCGACGCTGCCTCTCCTCGGGCGCATAGCGCGTCACAGGCCGTGCGCCGAGGAGCTGCCGGAGGAGCGTCCGGCGCTGGAAGCGGGGCCCGAAGAGCAGCGTGCGCCCGGGCAGCAGATAAGTATGAATGTTGTTGTTTTTAACCTGCCTGTACCCTAAAAGCCCGCCTGTGGCCCCCATAGCCTGCCTGTAGCCCCTATATGCCTGCCTGTGGCCCCCAGCCCCTATAAGCCTGCCTGTGGCCCCTATAAGCCTGCCTGTAGCCCCTATATGCCTGCCTGTGGCCCCTTAAGCCGCCTGTTAGCCCCTATAAGCCTGCCTGTTGCCCCTATATGACTGCCTGTGGCCCCCTATAAGCCTGCCTTTAGCCCCTATATGAATGCCTGTAGCCCCTATACTCCTCCCTGTAGCCCCTATATCCCTGCCTGTAGCCCCTAAAAGCCTGCCTGTAGCCCTCTATGCCTGCCTGTAGCCCCTATATGCCTGCCTGTGGCCCCCATATGCCTGCCTGTAGCCCTCTAAGCCTGCCTGTAGGCCCTATAAGCCTGCCTGTGGCCCCCATATGCCTGCCTGTAGCCCCTATATGCCTGCCTGTGGCCCCCATATGCCTGCCTGTAGGCCCTATAAGCATAGTTGCCAACTTTTGAAAATGAAAAAGCAGGAGATTTTAGATGGCGGGGCGCGTAGCGCGCCGCGGCTAAAATTTGCATGGACACGCCCATCTTTTCGGTATGCCACGCCCCTTCAAAAAGCCACACCCACTCCACCTAACTGCATAACGGCTTTGGAAGAAAGCCAGGTAGATTCCCTTATAGCCAGGTAGTAACCCCCCATAAGCGGGTGGTGCCCCGTACAGGCAGGTAGATGCCCCCTTGTAGCCAGTAGATGCCCCTCTGTAGCAGGTAGGTGCCCCCCTTTGTTGTCAGGTAGGTGCCCCCCATTGTTTGCCAGGTAGTGCCCCCTCTCTTGCCAGGTTGTTCCCCATTTGTTGCCAGGTAGTGCCCCCATTGTTGCCAGGTAGTGCCCCCTCTGTTGCCAGGTAGGGCCCCCATTGTTGCCAGGTAGTGCCACCTCTGTTGCCAAGTAGTGCCCCCTCTGTTGCCAGGTAGATGCCCCCTCTGTTGCCAGGTAGATGTCCCCTGTTGCCCGGTAGTGCCCCCATTGTTGCCAGGTAGTTGCCCCCATTGGTTGCCCGGTTTGTGCCCCCTCTGTTGCCAGGTAGATGTCCTCTCTGTTGCCAGGTAGATGTCCCCTCTGTTGCCAGGTAGTGCCCCCCCTCTGTTGCCAGGTAGATGTCACCTCTGTTGCCAGGTAGTGCCACAATTGTTGCCAGGTAGTGCCCCCATTGCTGGCAGGTAGATGCCCCCTCTGTTGCCAGTTAGATGCCCCTCTGTGTCAGTAAAATGTCCCCTCTGTTGCCCGGTAGTGCCCCCTCTGTTGCCAGGTAGATGTCCCTCTGTTGCCAGGTAGTCCCCCCTTGTGTGCCAGGTAGTGCCCCCTCTGTTGCCAGGTAGATGCCCCCTGTAGCCAGGTAGATGTCCCCTCTGTTGCCGGGTAGTGCCCCCTCTGTTGCCAGGTAGTGCCCCCTCTTTTGCCAGGTAGAGGTCCCCATTGTTGCATGGTAGTGCCCCCATTGTTGCCAGGTAGTGCCCCCATTGTTGCCAGGTAGTGCCCCCTCTGTTGCCAGGTAGATGTCCACTCTGTTGCCAGGTAGTTGCCCTCTCTGTTGCCAGGTAGTGCCCCCTCTGTTGCCAGGTAGATGTCCCCTCTGTTGCCAGGTAGTGCCCCCTACGTTGCCAGGTAGATGTCCCCTCTGTTGCCTGGTAGTGCCCCCTCTGTTGCCCGGTAGTTGTCCCCCTGGTTGCCTGTTAGTGCCCCCACTGGTGCCTGGTAGTGCCCCCTTTGTTGCCAGGTTGATGTCCCCTCTGTTGCCAGGTAGTGCCCCCTCTGTTGCCAGGTAGTTTGTCCCCTCTGTTGCCAGGTGAGCCCCCCATTGGTGCCAGGCAGAGCCCCCCATATAGCTAATAAAAATAAAATAATAAAATCCACTTCCCACACCAGGCTCCTGCAGCACGGCCGCTCCGGACGATCTCCTCAGCGGCGCAGGGGAAGTGAGAGCAGCCGCGCGTCACTCCCTGCAGCCGCGCGTTCACTTCCCCTGCGCCGTGACCTGTATGTGCGGCGCCTACACCGGCCCGGACATAACAGGGGGAGGAGGGAGCGAACCCCCCTGCCTCCTCCCTGACAACGAGACTCCGGGCGGGTGAAGCGGGCGCAGGGGCCGCTTCAGCCGCCTGTAGGAGCGGCCCGGCGGCGCCAGAGTAGCGCACTAGCGCTACTCTGCCGCCGCGGCCATTTAAAGGCCCCCGCCGCCTGCTGGCGGCGGGAGGAATGCCAACTCCCCCGGGAAGGCGGGAGGGGACCCAAATAGCGGCCCCCCCCCCCCTGCCAAAAACGGGAGAGTTGGCATGTATGCCTATAAGCCTGCCTGTGGCCCTATAAGCCTGCCTGTAGGCCCTATAAGCCTGCCTGTAGCCCCTATAAGCCTGCCTGTAGCCCTATAAGCCTGCCCGTGGCCCCATATCCTGCCTGTGGCCCTATAAGCCTGCCTGTAGCCCTATAAGCCTGCCTGTGGCCCCCAACGCCGGCCCGTGGCCCCCATACGCCTGCCCCGTGGCCTATAAGCCGCCTGTGGCCCTATAAGCCTGCCTGTAGCCCTATAAGCCTGCCTGTGGCCCTATAAGCCTGCCTGTAGCCCCTATAAGCCTGCCTGTGGCCCCCATTACGCCTGCCGTAGCCCCTAATAAACTTGCCTGTGGCCCCCTATGCCTGCCTGTGGCCCCCATATGATTCCTGTGGCCCTATAAGCCTACCTGTAGCCCCTATAAGCCTGCCTGTGGCCCCATAAGCCTCCTGTGGACCCCATATAACTGCCTGTGGCCCCTACGCCTGCCTGTAGCCTATAAGCCTGCCTGTAGCCTCTATAAGCCTGCCTGTGGCCCCCATAAGCCTGCCTGTGGCCCCATAAATCCTGCCTGTGGCCCCCATATGCTGCCTGTAGCCCCTATAAACCTGCTGTGGCCCCTATAAGCCTGCCTGTGGCCCCATATGCCTGCCTGTAGGCCTAAAGCCTGCCTTTTAGCCCCTAGCTATATACATGCCCGAGCCCTATAGCTATATGCCTGCCTGTGTGCCCCTATATACCTGCCTGATTCCCTATAGCTATATAACCTGCCTGAGGTGACCCTATGTCTATATACCTGCCTGAGAGTGACCCTATATCTATATTCCTGTCTACTAGTGGGGACTATATACCTATAATTAAGGAGTTGCTGGAAATGTTTAGGATTTAAGATATTTGTGTCCCAAAACTGCAGGGAGGGGTATTGGCCGGAGCAATCAGCATGAAGGGGTGGACCGGATGGAGAAGAAAAGGGAAAGTGAACGACGCTGATCAGAAAGAAGTCTCCTGTGAGCACTAAATGTAACTGCAGTTGTAATCACTTAGATTTCTGCAGAGCGTCTACATACAACTAGTATCTTACCAACTTTCTGGGGCACTGTATGGCGGTGGTATATGTAATCAAGCCTGTGTACAGCTGATAGTCACATGTGGGGGTCGTGTTTGGTCAAGTCTGGCAGGATTATTTGATCCTTAAGTAGTAATAGTTTAAGGGGGCTTGGTTTTGTAGGGGTGTTTTTAGTAACAATCATTTGTCCGGGAGATTTACTCCATGTATCGGTGGATTATTCGGGGGACTGTTATTTAGGGGTATTACACTGTCATAAAGGGGGAGCGATTTTGAAAAGCAAATTTTCATGGCTGATTTCCATTGTGCATGACTGCTGAGGAGATGGACGGGAGCTATGTGGGATGCGCAGAAAATTAGTGACAGGACCTGGCGCAGGGGTGAGAGGAATTGGGGTGGGGGGGCATTTTTTGGGGAGCGAGGGGGGGGGGCGCCATTGGCTGTACTCGTCTAGGGCACTAAAATGCCTTGTCCCGGCCCTGTGAGGGAGTGAGTCTCAACTGCATCATGGCCATGCCAAACATGTGCCAAGAATTCCAAACCTACAAGATTGAGACAAGGTTGCAGCACCCTTCAACAGCTGCTACCAAATGTTTGGTGTGCAGGTTTTATGGAGGCAATGAACACAGTGAAACTCAGCAACTACTTTGGATTTTTCTTTCTTGTCTCTCTCTAAGGCTGGATCCACACAACATTGGACAAAAAACTTCGGAAAGCTTTTTTTCTGATGCATGACCGGGGTTTTTGTCACTGTATTTGCAAACACTGCAGGCGGTTCTCATTTTTTGCCGTCGGTCCATACAATTGATTGTATGGGAAACTGACAGCAAAACGCCAGCGTATTATACAACATGTTACTAAATCCGCCGGTGCCAGAAAACGAGCAGATAAAAAGATGACCCTTTTTAGACTACGGTCGTTTTTTTATTAAGTCTATGGGCTGGATAAACGGTCAGATATTTTAGCGGTTTCAAAATACTAAAACCGCCAAAAATCCACCCATTTTTGTGTGCTGTGTAGACAGAGTCTAATTTGTGCTGATTTAAAGCAATAATTTAATAAGAATAGCAGGAAATGTATTTTGCTTTTTAAAAGGGTTGTCTCACTACATAGATTCATCTTACCTCAGTTCTGTTTTCTTGATTTAATTTTGAATTCAGGGGCATGTTTACTGCTTTTCACTAGGCTGCAGTAGAAGCCAGGTCTGTAGCTATAGCAACCAGTGCTGGCAGCCTATCAGGAGAGATCAAACAGGTCTGTAGCTATAGCGACCTGAGGAGCTGATGCAGCCCATACAAGAGGGGATATCTAGGAATAGGTAGGACACTTTTAATGGACATATATTGCAATGTGACTTGTTTTTTGCAAGATCTTTAACATAAAAAGCAATCCTTCTAGTGAGACAACCCCTTTAAGGGATGTATGTAAATCACCATATTTATGAACATGTATGATTTGTAATATATGTTAAGATCTTTACTCCAAGCTACACCTAAAGGTCAGTAAAACCTTTTTTTCCCATATTTAAGCAAAAAATAGGACACATACATAATTCAGATTCTAAAAAGCCACCATATGAATTCATTCTGGTCTAACTTAGATATTGCCAGTGTGGCTGGATAAGGGGATTGAGGGGTTTAAATGTTTTAACGAGTAATATATGTACATCTATTCTCAACCTGGATTGCTGTGTACCCTCCATTTTCTGTGATACTTTTTCTGTGGCATGGCTTTAGATTGTACATAGAAATGACAGCTTAGCAACCATTTTAACTGTTATAGTGCATCTGAAATAAAAAATAAAGTATCAATAAAATATTATTTCTCCAACCTTGCCCTATTTAAATGCAATTTTATGAAATAGAATAAGTGCTATGCATATTAAACAGTATGCAATACACCCCCTTTAGTGATTGCTACACATGTCAGAATGTTATATTTGTCTATGCAGGGGATTTGGAGCTATTAATACATATTTTTGTTAAAATCAAAATTCCTTGAAAACATTTTTTTTTTAGCATTAGTGGCAATATTTTTTTATTTATTTTGCCAGTCCTATAAAATTAAACATTACTTTTAGGGCTTGTTCACACGGCGTTTTTGTGATCCGTTTTACGGATCCGTTTTACGGATCCGCAAAACGGATTTTAACAATTGTCAGTGTGATTAACATTGTGTTGAATGGCAAAAGCGCATCGCTGTTCCCACGGGAGATCAGCGATGCGCTTTTGAGGGCTCTCCTGTGCTGCGCTTTTCGCATCCGCTTTAAGAATTGACATGTCAATTGTTATTTCGTTTTTCGCAACTGAAAGCCCATAGGAGATACTGGAGTCTGCGTTTGGCACCTGGCCAAAAGCGCTCCACACTCCGGGCACGTAACAGCTGCGCTTTGCATCCTGAAAGCGGATGCGAAAAGCGCACTGGGAGGCTGGACGGGGATCGCTGGAAAGGTGTGCGTCGGCAGCGGGAGCGCAGGTGAGCGTCGGGAGCGGAGGTGAGCGGCGGCACAGGTGGGCGGCGGCGGCGCAGGTATGCCGGGGCGGCGTCTGAGGTGTGCGGCAGCGCAGGTGTTCGGCGGCTGTGACAACGGAGGAGGTGTTCGGCGGCGGTGACAGCGGAGGAGGTGAGCGGCAGCGGTGACAGCGGAGGAGCCGGGGGCAGACACAAACAATAAATAGGCGCCGGGGTCAGACACAAACACTGAATGTGAGAAGGGGGCAGACACAAACAATGAATGGGAGGCAGACACAAACAAACAATGAATGGGAGCCGGGGGCAGACACAAACAATGAATAGGAGTCGGGGGCAGACACAAACAATGAATAGGAGTCTGGGGCAGACACAAACAATGAATAGGAGCCGGGGGCAGACACAAACAATGAATAGGAGCCGGGGGCAGACACAAACAATGAATAGGAGCCGGGGGCAGACACAAACAATGAATGGGAGAAGGGGGCAGACACAAACAAACAATGAATGGGAGAAGGGGGCAGACACAAACAAACAATGAATGGGAGAAGGGGGTAGACACAAACAATGAATGGGAGCCGGGGGCAGACACAAACAATGAAAGAGAGAGAGAGAGAGACTCTCTCTTTTCTTCCTCTTCTAAAACGCATCCGGAAAGCGGATGCGTAAAACGCAGCTGAAAAAGCAGTCAAAACGGATCCAAATAAAGTATCAATTGCTGCGTTTTGCGGATCCGCTTTCCGGATGCGCTTTTCAAGTGCGAAAAACGGATCCGTAAAAAGGATCCAAAACGCCGTGTGAACAAGCCCTTAAAATCTTGACCTTCTCTAGCCGTGATAATAAAGAGCTAAAACTCCTCTATGTTCCCTATGGAGGACTGACTAATCTCAGATTACTGTTGGTGCAGCAAGAAATTCTTATCTGCATATTGTAGGTAAGGACAGGAAAAGTAAGGACAAAGACTAGCGAAAAACTAGATTAGATCAGGAGGACAATGACAAGCACAGTACAGGAAAGGATTATGGGTTAATCTTTTTCTGCCCCAAGGCGTTTCCAGCTTTCTTCACATTTAGCACAACCTGCTGATAATTCTTTAAGAATTATAAGAATGAAAAGGACCACCCAATTAAAAAATAAATCAATATAATATTCCCAAATTGCATGTCAATATATGAAAAAATTGATGGTAGTGGAAATTTTGGACCTAACATTACACAGTGATAAAATAATTTTTTAGAGTCTTATCAAAGATAGAGCTTTACATTAAGATTTATCATTAAGAGGTTGCCTTGTACCACATTTATTAATTTTGTTCACCCATAGAATGCACCATATTCACTACATATACTGTATCTAGCTTTGAAGCTGTACTTTATATTCCTAGTAATTGTATTACTGCAAATCTTTCTTTAAACAAAGTAATCACTGTATAGTTTGTATAGTCCCAGAATGCTACTGCAATAACTTGAATTGTGTGTTTGTCATAGTAACATCTGGAGCCTAAGATAAAATGCTTAGAAGCATTATCTGGGAGTGTTGGTTTTGTGACTGAAGATGCCCATGAGAAACATTTCTTTCACTACTTTAAGAAATGCAATTTAATAACAAAGTAAAAATTTATAGTATAACAACCAACCATGTCACTTGTAAATAGAATGCAACCAAAGTTGCTCTTACCTATTTCTCATGTGTTTGGTGGTGGTGCTGTGTGGTGGCCTTTGTTCCTCTGATACTATGCCTGTGTTGTGTTGCAACCCAGAGCCGGGGGCTAGGTCTGGCAACAGTGGTGTTGTTTGACAACTGGGTTGTAACCCTGACTGATGTAACTGTTGCTGCAGCGATGGCAGTCATGCAGTGCTGCTCCCATTAGTGTAGGGAACCACTTTAAAGAGGTCACCATAAAGTGGCAAGTGGGCTTATACCATTTGATGAAAAAGTATACTAAGAACCTTATATTCTTTTTTGCACATTTTTGTACATTTTCGGATGCAATCCAAGAATTGCATGTCATCAGAAAAGTGGACGTTCACACGGACGCAAGACGCTGTGTGAAAATACCCTAAGGCCTTGTTAACACGGCTTATTTCGGAACGGATTTGCCGCCGTATTTACGATCGTAAATCCGTTCCGAAATCAGTCTGAAATAAGTTGCAGGCCATTTAACATTGGTTTTAATGGGAAATACGTGTCGTCGTTCAGACGACATGTATTTCCGTGCCGTATTGCCGCCGCGGATTTGCGGCCGCAAAACGGCCGGAAAAACAATGTGCATGTCAATTATTGGGCCGGATTTCGAGACGGATTTACACCATATAATGAATGGGGAGTGTAAATCCGTCGCGAAATACGTGAAACACTAAGTAACACTTATTTCCAACTGATTTTCAACTGATTTCGGAACGGATTTACGATCGGCAATCCGACGTAAATACGTTCTGAAATAAGCCGTGTGAACATAGCCTAAGGGTTAATGTCCCTTTTCTTTCAGGTTGCTTGTAAGGAGCCCAGGGCGAGGTAGTGCATTTTTTTAATGGTGGTGCTGGGTGGTCGCCTTTGTTACTGTGATGCGATGCTTATGTGGTGGCGCAACTCAGAGCTGGGGGCTAGGTCAGGCAACAGTGGTGTTGTTGGGCCACTGGGTTGTACCACTGACTGGTGTGGCTGTTGCTGTGGTGATGGTCGCCATTCATTGCTACTCCCATTAGTGTAAGGAACCCACTTTAAAGAAGTTACCGTGAAGTGGCAAGTGGGCTTAAACTGTTTGATCAAAAAGTATACTAAAAACATCATGTTCAATTTTGTAAATTTTTGCTAAAAAGCAGTTGATCAACATATAGTGTGAGGATATGCGGTCCATGTCTCTCTCTCCCAGGTATATCATTTTTCACTATGTTGGGGCCAGGGGTGTAACTTTGGTTAAAAAAGTGGGGGGGACAAATTTTCCCTCTCCCCTATCTTCCTATCCCTCCCTCCCTCCCTACCTCCCTCCTTCACTCGCCTTCCCTTTCACATCCCCTCCCTTCCCTTCCTCTCCCTGCTGTGAAGCGGCCTCCTCGAACCCAGCTAGGAGATCTGAGGGAGCGCTGTGAGCTCCCCCAGCAGGTCCGGGCAGAGTCCTTATGGCAAACACTTTTGGTGCAATCTGTAAGGTTATGAGTGGCTCTCTAATTACTGAAGTTTAGGGGCGGTCTGGGACTAAAAAGCAGCCCGAACCAGCCCACCTATAAGATTACCCCCTCTAGCTGGACATAAAAAATGTTGTACAATGCAGCAAATATTGCTTAACCCCTCCCATCCCCCATCACTACTCTATTAAATTTGTTAAATACACAAAAGAATGAGGAAAATAAAATAACCAAATCTTACTGTTCCCCTAGGAATCACTTATGTCCAGGGCCGGACTGGGAATAAAAATCAGCCCTGGCACTAAGCCCCCAGCAGCCCACATACAATATCCGCTTAAAAAATGTCCCTTGTTCTCGCACCTCGCCACTGTCTAAAATAAACTACACTATAAAGCTGCTTTCACACGGAGCGTTTTTGGTGCATTTTTGATGGGTTTTCGGTGTGGTTTTGTGCAGAAAGGCAGAGCAGTTAATGCTGAACATTTCTCCACAAAAAACGCATCAAAAAATGCACCAAAACCGCTCTGTGTGAGAGCCCCCTACACACAAGCAAGAGAGAAACAGTGGTGCAGAGAAACCCCTCATCACAGAGTCAGGTGTGCACTTGCTTTACAATCCGGGACAAGCCCACACTGACACTTCATAAGCACCAGCATAACCTACAACCAATCACATCCCTAGTAGTCAGGTCACCATCACATGAATACAGCACTGATTCAACACAGAAGTAAACTTACCCCTGACAGCAGAGACTCACAGGAGACGTCATCTCTGATGGGAGTTGTTCTCTTCTCCTTTTCTTCTCCTTCTGGCACAAACCTCCATGACGCCTTCCCTTGTTGTTCTCTTCCATTTCTTTCTCTGTCCGGTACAGCATGCAGTGTCCTCTTCTAGTGGTCACTACTCGTCCCTGTAGAATTTACAACAAATACATCTTAGACTCCTCTCTCTTCCAGCACTTTCCTATCAATTCCCAAACAGCGTTGTTAGACCCTAAAAAATAGAAATTAAAAAATGACAGAAAAGTGGAAACGAAATAGGTAGACCCCCATTACCCAGGCAGGCCCAGTATGAAGGCAGTCAGGGCCACAATGCAGGCAGGAAGGGACAGTATACTGGTAGGCAGGGTCTGTTTACAGGCATGGACAGTATACAGGCAGGGACAGTATACAAGCAGACAGGGCCAGGGATACAGGCGACAAAAGCCCCCTTATAGGCAGACAGGGAAGTATATAGGGGAGG
>JAODAL010070168.1:0-16041 GCA_025379985.1 Phyllomedusa bahiana
AGGTCCCCCCAAAGGTAAGAGGCATATTCCTGTCTCCAGTATTGGGGGGTCCTGGAGGGGTGAGGGGGTCATACACCTGCAGGAAGGTCACCACACAGGTTTAAAAGAGGACAATATTCCTGTCTCCAGTATTGGGGGTCCCGGAGGGGGTGAGGGGTTTATAACCTGCAGGAGGTCACCACACAGGTAATGGGGGGACATATTTCCTGTCTCCCCTTTTTTGGGGGTCCTGGAGGAGGTGAGGGGCTCATAACCTGCGGAGGTCACCACACAGGTAATGGGGACATATTCCTGCTCCAGTATTGGGGGTCCTGGAGGGGGTGAGGGGCTTTATACACCTGCCCGGAGGTCACCACCAGGTAATGAGGACATATTCCTGTCTCCAGTATTGGGGGGCCTGGAGGGGGTGAGGGGTCATACACCTGCAGGGGGTCAACCCCACAGGTAATGAGGACTATTCCGGGCTCCAGTATTGGGGGGTCCCGGAGGGTGTGAGGGGTCATACACCTGCAGGAGGTCACCACACAGGTAATGAGGGGAATATTCCTGTCTCCATGGGGGGGATTGGGGGTCATTACACCCGCAGGAGGTCACCACACAGGTAATGAGGACATTTTTCCCGTCTCCAGTATTGGGGGGTCCCGGAGGAGGTGAGGGGCTCATACACCCGCAGGAGGTCACACCACACAGGTAATGAGGACATATTCCTGTCTCCAGTTTTTGGGGGGTTATCCTACACCCGCAGGAGGTCACCACACGGTAATGAGGACATATTCCTGTCTCCAGTATTGGGGGGTCCGGAGGGGTGAGGGGTATACACCTGCAGGAGGTCACCACACAGGTAATGAGGGACATATTCCTGTCCAGTATTGGGGGGGTCCTGGAGGAGGTGAGGGGCTCATACACCTGCAGGAGGTACCACACAGGTAATGAGGACATATTCCTGTCTCCGTATTGGGGGTCTGGGGGGTTGGGCTCAACCTGCAGGAGGTCACCACCACGGTTTAAAAGGAGGCATATTCCTGTCTCCCGTATTGGGGGTCCTGGAGGAGGTGAGGGGCTCATACACCTGCAGGAGTCACCACACAGGTAATGAGGACATATTCTGTCTCAGTATTGGGGGTCTGGAGGGGTAGGGGTCATTTCACCTGCATGAAGTCACCACACAGGTAATGAGGACATATTCCGGTCTCCAGTATTGGGGGGGTCTGGAGGTGGAGAGGGGCTCATTCACCTGCAGGAGGTCACCACACAGGTAATGAGGACATATTCCTGTCTCCAGTATTGGGGGTCCTGGAAGGAGGTGGGGGTATACACCTGCAGGAGGTCACCACACAGGTAATGAGGACATATTCCTGTCTCAAGTATTGGGGGGTCCTGGAGGAGGTGAGGGGCTCATACACCTGGCAGAAAGTTCACCACACAGTTAATGAGGACATATTCCTGTCTCAGTATGGGGGGGTTCCTGGAGGAGGTGAGGGGCTCATACACTGCGGAGGTCACCACAAGGTATGAGGGACAGAATTCCTGTTCCAGTAGTGGGGGGTCCTGGAGGAGTGAGGTGAGGGCTATACACCTGCTGGAGGGTCAAAAACCACAAGGTAATGAGGAAATATTCTGTCTCTAGTATTGGAGGGGTCTGGAGGAGGTGAGGGGGGGCTCATACACCTGCAAGGGAGGTCCCCACAGGTAATGAGGAAATATTCCTGTCTCCAGTATTGGGGGGTCCTGGAGGGGGTCACCACACAGGTTAGATGAGAAGGGACATATTCCTGTCTACAGTATTGGGGGTCCTGGCAGGAGGTGAGGGGCCTCATACACCTGCATGAAGTCACCACACATTTAATGGGACATATTCCTGTCCAGTATTAAGGGTTCTGGAGGGGAGTGAGGGGCTCATACTCCTGCATGAAGTTCACCACTCAGGTATATTGAGGACATATTTCCGGTCTCAGTATTGGGCGGGTCTGGAGGGGTGTGGGGCTCTTACACCTGTGGAGGTCACCACAAAGGTAATAGAAGGGAAATAATCCTGTCTCCAGTATTGGGGGTTGGAGGGGTGGAGGGGTCATTACACCTGCAGGAGGTCACCACTCAGGTTATTGAGGGACATATTCCTGTTTCCACAGTATTGGGGGGTCCTGGTGGAGGTGAGGGGCTATACACCTGCAGGAGGTCTCCACACAGGTAATGAGGACATATTCCTGTCTCCAGTATTGGGGGGTCCTGGAAGAGGTGGAAGGGCTCATAACCTGCAGGAGGTCACCAACAAGTAATGAGGAACATATTCCTTGTCTCCAGTATTGGGGGTCTGGAGGGCAGGTGAGGGGTCATACACCTGCAGGATGGGTCACCACAACGGTAATGAGGACATATTCCTGTCTCCAGTTTTGGGGGTCCTGGAGGAGGGAGGGGTCATTACACCTGCAGGAGGTCACACACAGGTAATGGAGGACTATTCTTGTCTCCTGTATTGGGGGGTACGGAAGGACGGGGAAGGCGGTGTTCTCATACACCTGCGGTGGTCACCACACAGGTAATGAGGAGGTCTATTCCTGTTCCAGTTTTGGGGGGTACATGGAGGAGGTGAGGGGCTCATACACCTGCAGGAAGGTCACACACAGGGTTTAATGAGGACATATTCCTGTCTGCGAGTTTTGGGGGGATCCTGGAGGGGGTAAGGGCTATACACCTGCAGGAGGTCACCTCAGGTAATGAGGACATATTCATGTCTCCAGTATTGGGGGGGTCCTGTGGGAGGAGAGGGGCTCATACACCTGCAGGAGGTCCCACACAGGTAATTGAGGACATATTCGGTCTCCAGTATTGGGGGGGGCAAAAAAATTCCGCAGGGGCACCCCAAGGTAATGAGGACATTCCCGTCTAGTATTGGGGGGGTCCCGGGGGGTGGGGGTATAAACCCGCGGGGGACCCCAGGTAATGGGACTTATTCCGTCTCCCTATTTTTTTGGGGGTCATACACCCCCGGGGGGTACCACAAGGTTTTGGGACATTTCTGTCTAGTTTGGGGGGTCCCGGGGAGGGTGAGGGGTCATTAACCCAGGGGGGTAACAAGGGAATGAGGGGATTTTTGGGGGGGGGGGGTCCAGGGGGGGGCCAAATTTAGGGGTTACCCCGGTAAGGGGCATTTTGCCCCCTTTTTGGGGGCCGGGGGGGGGGGGGAACAGGGGGGCCCCAAAAAAAAAGGGAAATTTTTTCCCTTGGGGGCCTTTGGGGGGGGGGGGAAAAGGAAAAAAAACGGGGGGCCCTTTTTGAGGGGGCCAGGGGGGAGGGGTTTACACAAACACCCCGGGGAGAAAAAACCCCTTTTTATTTGGGGGGGTTTTTTTGGGGGGGGGGGGGAAATCCGGGGGAAAAAGGGAAGGGGCATTCCCTTTTATATAAAGGGGGGGGGGGGGGTCTCACCTGCAAGGGCCCCCCCCGGTAATGGGAGGTTTTTTTTCCCGTTTGGGGGGGGTCCCGGGGAAAGGGGGGGAAAAACATTTTAATACCACATAAGGGAAATTCCTTTTTTATTTCCAGGAGGGGGGGGGCCCCTGCGGGGGGAAAAGGAAAAAAATTTTGGGGTTTTTTTGGGGGGGGGGGGGTATCCCTTTGGGGGAAAACCCCCAAAAGGTTTGGGGGCTATTCCCCCGTTGGGGGTCTAGGGGTTTAGGGGTTTTCCCCCGCCCAAAGGGGGTTTTGGGGGGAAAAAAATTTTGCCAATTTTGGGGGGGGCCCGGGGGTTTTAGGGGGGTTTTTTCCCCAAAGGGAAAAATTGGGGAATATTTGTTCGTATTGGGGGGTTTGGGGGGGGACCTTACAGGGGCCCCCAGGTTGGGGGAAAAATTTGGCCCGGGGGGGGGTTTGGGGAAGGGGGGGCCTAAAACCCCGGGGTCACCCCCCCAGGTTTTGGGTTTTTCCCCTTTGGGGGGGGGCCCGGGGGGGGGGGGGGCCCCAAAAAGGAGGCAACCGGTTTTCCGTTTTTTTTGGGGCCGGGGGGGGGGGGAAAAACCCCCAGGGGCAAACCACAGGTTTTTAATTTTTGGGGGCCAAAAGGGGGGGGGGGGGAGGGGTTTTCCCGAGGGGGCCCCCCCCGGTAAAGGGGACTTTCCCCCGGGGGGGGTTAAAGGGGGGGGGGGGGGCATTTTCCCCGAGGGTTTAAAAAAGGGTTGGGGGGAAATTTTTTTCCCGAGGGGGGCCCGGGGGGGGGGCCCCCCCGGATCCCCCAAAAAGGTGGGGAAAAATTTTTCCCCTGGGGGAAACCTATTTGGGGGGGCCCACAGTATTTGGGGTTTTTCCCGGTTTTTTGGGGTCGGGAAAGGGGGGGGGGGCCAAAAATGGGGGAAACCCCGTTTTGGAAATTCTGTTCCAGTTTTGGGGGCCGGAGGGGGGTGGGGGTTAAAAACCCGAGGGGCAAACGGAAAAGGGGAAAAAAATTTCCCCCAAAAGGGGGGTCCTGGGGGGGTTTGGGGGGGTTTTCACCGCAGGAGGGCCCCACACATTAGGAAAATTTTTCCATTTGGGGGGGCCTGGAGGGGGGGGGCAACCCCTGGGGGGGCCCCCCTTAAAAGGGGGTTTTCCGGTCCCGGGGGGGCCCAAGGGGGGGGGGAAAAGGGGGGGGAACCGGATGGGCTTTTCTGTTTTATTTGGGGGGCCTGGGGGGGTGGAGGGGGGTTTAAATGCGGAGGGTACCCCAAAGGAAAAAAATTTTTTCTAAATTTTGGGGGGTCTTTGGGGGGGGGGGAGGGGCCCCTGGGGGTTAAAAGGGGGTGAAAAAAGTCTCCTATTGGGGGTTTGGGGGGGTTGGGGGCCCTGAGGGGTCCCCCCAAAAAAGGAAATTTGGGTTTAAAGGGGTTGGGGGGGGGGGGGGGTTTAAGAAACACCCCCAAAAAATAATGAGGAAACTATCCGTATTTGGGGGTTTTGGGGGGGGGGGGAAATTTAGGGGAATAAAAAACAGTAATGGGCTTTTTCCTGTTCCAGTTTGGGGGGTTGGGGGGGTAGGGGGGTTTTTAAACCCGAGGGGTCACAAAAGGTAATGGGCCCTATTTTCTCGTTTGGGGGGGGGGGGTGAGGGGCTATCCCTGCAGGAGGTTTACCCCACAGGGAATGAGGGGGGAATATTCCTGTTCCCGTTTTGGGGGTTGGGGGGGGTGAGGGGTCAACACCGCAGGGGTCACCCAACGGTAAGGGACTATTCCCGTCTCCGTTTGGGGGTCCGGAGGGGTGGGGGTTTCCCCTGGGGGACCCCCTTTTTTTTTTTTTTCCGGGGGGGGGTTCCCGGAGAGGGGAAAAAAAAAAAAAAAAAAAAAAAAAAAAAAAAAAAAAAAAAAAAAAAAAAAAAAAAAGGCCTCTACAAACCTGCAGGAGGTCACCACAAAAGGTAATGAGGACATAAATTTCCTGTCTCCAGTTTTTGGGGGTCCTGGAGGAGGTGTGAGGGGATCATACACCTGCAGGAGGTCACCACACAGGTAATGAGGAGGACATATTCCTGTCTCCAGTAGTGGGGGTCCTGGAGGGGGTGAGGGCTCATACACCTGCAGGAGGTCACCACACAGGTAATGAGGACATATTCCTGTCTCCAGTATTGGGGGTCCTGGAGGAGGTGAGGGGCTCATACACCTGCAGGAGGTCACCACACAGGTAATGAGGACATATTCCTGTCTCCAGTATTGGGGGTCCTGGAGGAGGTGAGGGGCTCATACACCTGCAGGAGGTCACCACACAGGTAATGAGAAGGACATATTCCTGTCTCCAGTATTGGGGGTCCTGGAGGAGGTGAGGGGCTCATACACCTGCAGGAGGTCACCACACAGGTAATGAGGACATATTTCTGTCTCCAGTATTGGGGGTTCTGGAGGAGGTGAGGGGCTCATACACCTGCAGGAGGTCACACACAGGTAATGAGGACATAGTTCCTGCTCCAGTATTGGGGGCGGTACTGGAGGTGGTGAGGGGCTCATACACCTGCATGAAGTCACCACCACATGGTATTGAGGACATATTCCTGTCTCCGTATTGGGGGTCTGGAGGAGGGTGTGAGGGGCTCATTACACCTGCAGGAGGTCACCACACAGGTAATGAGGACATATTCCTGTCTCAGTATTGGGGGGTCCTGGAGGGGGGTGAGGGCTCATACACCTGAGGAGGTCACACACAGGTATATGAGGACATATTCCTGTCTCCAGTATTGGGGGTTCATGTAGGAGGTAAGGGGCTCATACACCTGCAGGAGGTCACACACAGGTAATGAGGACATATTCC
This sequence comes from Phyllomedusa bahiana, assembly GCA_025379985.1. Lineage (NCBI taxonomy): Eukaryota > Metazoa > Chordata > Amphibia > Anura > Hylidae > Phyllomedusa > Phyllomedusa bahiana. The sequence goes on from JAODAL010070168.1 coordinate 6,271, forward strand.
TGTCTCCAGTATTGGGGGGTCCTGGAGGAGGTGCGGGGCTCATACACCTGCAGGAGGTCACCACACAGGTAATGAGGACATATTCCTGTCTCCAGTATTGGGGGGGTCCTGGAGGAGGTGAAGGGTCATACACCTGCAGGAGGTCACCACACAGGTAATGAGGACATATTCCTGTCTCCAGTATTGGGGGGTCAGGAGGTGGTGAGGGGCTCATACACCTGCAGAAGGTCACCACACATGTAATGAGGAGGACATATTCAGGACTCCAGTATTGGGGGTGCTGGTGGAGGTGAGGGGCTCATACACCTGCAGGAGGTCACCACACAGGTAATGAGGAGGACATATTCCTGTCTCCAGTATTGGGGGTCCTGGAGGGGGTGAGGGGCTCATACACCTGCAGGAGGTCACCACACAGGTAATGAGGACATATTCCTGTCTCCAGTATTGGGGGTCCTGGAGGGGGTGAGGGGCTCATACACCTGCAGGAGGTCACCACACAGGTAATGAGGACATATTCCTGTCTCCAGTATTGGGGGTCCTGGAGGAGGTGAGGGGCTCATACACCTGCAAGAGGACAACACACAGGGAATGCGGACATCGTCCTCTCTCCAGTATTGGGGGTCCTGGAGGAGGTGAGGGTCATACACCTGCAGGAGGTCACCACACAGGTAATGAGGACATATTCCTGTCTCCAGTATTGGGGGTCCTGGAGGGGGTGAGGGGCTCATACACCTGCAGGAGGTCACCACACAGGTAATGAGGACATATTCCTGTCTCCAGTATTGGGGGGTCCTGGAGGAGGTGAGGGGCTCATACACCTGCAGGAGGTCACCACACAGGTAATGAGAGGACATTTCCTGTTCTCCAGTTTGGGGGTCCCGGAGGGGTGGGGGCTCATACCCTGCAGGAGGTCACCCACAGGTAATGAGGGGCATATTCTGTCTCCAGTTTTTGGGGGTCCCGGAGGGGTGAGGGGCTCATTCACCTGCAAAAGGAGGTCACCACACAGGTAATGAGGACATTTTTCCTGTCTCCAGTATTGGGGGTCCTGGAGGAGGTGAGGGGCTCATACACCTGCAGGAGGTCACCACACAGGTAATGAGGAGGACATATTCCTGTCTCCAGTATTGGGGGGTCCTGGAGGAGGTGAGGGGCTCATACACCTGCAGGAGGTCACCACACAGGTAATGAGGACATATTCCTGTCTCCAGTATTGGGGGTCCTGGAGGAGGTGAGGGGCTCATACACCTGCAGGAGGTCACCACACAGGTAATGAGGACATATTCCTGTCTCCAGTATTGGGGGTCCTGGAGGGGGTGAGGGGCTCATACACCTGCAGGAGGTCACCACACAGGTAATGAGGACATATTCCTGTCTCCAGTATTGGGGGTGGAGGGGGTGAGGGGCTCATACACCTGCAGGAGGTCACCACACAGGTAATGAGGACATATTCCTGTCTCCAGTATTGGGGGTCATACACCTGCAGGAGGTCACCACACAGGTAATGAGGACATATTCCTGTCTCCAGTATTGGGGGGTCCTGGAGGAGGTGAGGGGCTCATACACCTGCAGGAGGTCACCACACAGGTAATGAGGACATATTCCTGTCTCCAGTATTGGGGGTCATACACCTGCAGGAGGTCACCACACAGGTAATGAGGACATATTCCTGTCCCCCGTATTGGGGGTTCTGGAGGAGGGGTTGGGCCCAAACACCCGCACGATGTCCCCACACCCGTAATGAGGAAATATTCCGGTCTCCAGTATTTGGGGGTCCTGGAGGAGGTGAGCGGCTCATTTCACTGCAGGAGGTCACCACACAGGTAATGAGGACAATATTCCTGTCTCCAGTATTGGGGGTCTGGAGGAGGTGAGGGCTCATACCAATGCAAGGAGGTCACCCCACAGGTTTAAAGGGGGAATTATTCCTGTCTCCGTATTGGGGGTCCTGGAGGGGTGAGGGGACTCATAAACCGCATGAAGGGCACCACAGGTAATGGAGGACATATTTCCCGTCTCCAGTATTGGGGGTCCTGGAGGGGTGAGGGGCTCATACACTGCAAGGTCACCACAAAAGGTAATGAGGCATATCCGTCTCCAGTATTGGGGTCCTGGAGGGGGGTGAGGGGTCATACACCTGCAGGAGGTCACCACACACGTAAAGAGAAAGGGAATATTCCTGTCTCCAGTATTGGGGGGGCTGGAGGGGGGTGTGGGGCTCATACTCCTGCAGGAGGTCCCCCACACAGGTAATGTGGACATTTTCCTGTGTCCATTTTGGGGGGTCCTGGAGGAGGTGAGGGGCTCATACACCTGCAGGAGGTCACCACACAGGTAATGAGGACATATTCCTGTCTCCGTATTGGGGGTCCTGGAGGAGGGAGGGGTCATACACCTGCAGGAGGTCACCACACAGGTAATGAGGACATATTCCCGTCTCCAGTATTTTGGGGGGGGGTCATACACCTGCGGAGGGGCACCAAACAGTTAATGAGTACATACTCCTGTCTCCTGTTTGGGGGTCCTGGAGGAGGTGAGGGGTCATACACCCGCGGAGGTACCAACAGGTAATGAGGACATATTCCTGTCTCCAGTATTGGGGTCTGGAGGGGGAGGGGGTATCCCTGCGGAGGTCACCACAGGTAATGAGGAATATTCTGTCTCCAGTTTTGGGGGTCTGGGGAGGTGGGGGTTTATAACCTGCGGAGGGGCACCACACAGGTAATGAGGAATATTCCCGTCTCCAGTATTGGGGGTCCCGGAGGGGTGGGGGCTCATACACCTGAAGGAGGTCACCCAAAAGGTAATGGGGGACAATTTCTGTCCCAAATTGGGGGGGGGGGGGGTCCGGAGGGGGTCACCCCCCCAGGGAATGAGAGGGGGATATTCTGTCTCCGTTTTGGGGGGTCCTGGAGGGGTGAGGGGTCATACACCTGCAGAAGTCCCACAAGGTAAAGGGAATTTTGTCTCCAGTTTGGGTTTTGGAGGGGGTGAGGGGCCTCAACACCGCAGAAGTCACACAAGGGAATGAGGAATATTCCGGTTTCCCGTTTTGGGGGTTCTGGGGGGGTGAGGGGTCATACACTCGGGGTACCCAAGGTAATGGGAATTTCCTGTCTCCTGTTTGGGGGGGCCCGGAGGGGGGGGGTTTAGGGGGCTAATTTTCCCTGCAGGAGGTACCACACAGGTAATGAGGAAAAATTCTGTTCCCGTATTGGGGGGGGCCTGGAGGAGGTGAGGGGTCATACACCTGCAGGAGGTCACCACACGGTAAATGAGGAAAAATTTTTTCCTGTCTCCCGTTTGGGGGGGCCTGGAAGGGGGAAGGGTCATTTTACTGAGGAGGTCACCCCACAGTAATGGGAATTCCTGTCTCCGTATTGGGGGGGCCCGGAGGAGGGGGGAGGGGTCATACACCGCGGAGGTCACACACAGGTAATGAGGACATATTCCCGTCTCCAGTATTGGGGGTCCCGGAGGAGGTGGGGCTCATACACCCGCAGGAGGTCACCAACAGGAAGAGGACATATTTTTCTCCCGTATTGGGGGGTCCCGGAGGAGGTGAGGGGGGCATACACCTGCAGGGGGTCACCCCAAAAGGTTTAAAAGGGAAAAATTCCTGTTCCAGTATTGGGGGGGCCTGGAGGGGGGGGAGGGGCTATACACCCGCAGGGGGTCACCACACAGGTAATGAGGACTATTCCCGTCTCGTATTGGGGGTCTGGGGGGGGGTGAGGGTCTTTCACCTGCAGGAGGTCACCCCACAGGTAAATGAGGAAATATTCCCGTCCAGTATTGGGGGGGGCCCGGAGGGTGAGGGGTCATACACCCGCAGGAGGTCACCACCAGGAATGAGGAAATATTTCCCGTCCCAGTATTGGGGGTCCTGGAGGGGGGGAAGGGTCATAAACGCGGGGTACCACACAGGTAATGAGAAGGACATATTTGTCTCCGTATTGGGGGTTGGAGGGGGTGAGGGGGGCTTCACCTGCAAGATCACCACCGGTAAAGAGGAAAATATTTGTCTCCCGTTTTGGGGGTCTGGAGGGGGTGGGGGGGTAACACCTGCGGAGGGACCCAAGGGAATGAGGACTATTCCGGGCTCCAGTATTGGGGGGGGTTTGGAGGGGGTGAGGCCCCATAACCTGCAGGAGGTACCACCCAAAGGAATGAGGAAATAATCCCGTCTCAGTATTGGGGGGGGCCTGGAAGGGGGTGAGGGGCATACACCCGCAGGAGGTCACCCCACAGGTAATGAGGACATATTCCTGTCTCCCCGTATTGGGGGTCCTGGGGGGGTGGGGGTCAAACCCCGCGGGGTACCACCAGGTATGGGGGATATTCCTGTCTCCAGTATTGGGGGGTTCCCGGAGGAGGTGAGGGGGGTCATACCCTCAGGGGGTCCCACACAGGTAAAAGAGGACATATTCCTGCCCCCGTATTGGGGGTCCTGGAGGGGTGAGGGGTCATACCCTGGGAGGTACCAACAGGTAAAGAGGAATATTCCCGTTCCCGTATTGGGGGTCGGAGGGGGGTGAGGGGTCTACCCCTGGGGGTACCAACAGGTAAAAGAGGGGCATATTTCCCGTCTCCCGTATTGGGGGGTCCTGGAGGGTGGGGGCTACACCTGAGGGGGTACCACAAAGGTAATGGAAAGGCATTTCTGCTCCCGTTTGGGGGGGGAGGAGGGGGTGGGGGGCTCATACACCCGCAGGAGGGCACCACACCGTAATGGGGGGACTTTTTCCCGTTCCCGTATTGGGGGGGGCTGGAGGAAGGGGAGGGGCTCTTTTCCGGGAGGGCCCACAAGGTAATGAGGCATATTCCCCCTCCGTATTGGGGGGGCCTGGAGGGGTGAGGGGGTATAACGCAGGAGGTCACCCAAGTAAAAGGACTTATTCCTGTCTCCGTATTGGGGGGCCCCGGAGGGGGGGGGCTATACACCGCAGGAGGTCAAAACACGGTAATGGGACATATTCCGTTCCGTATTGGGGGGTCCGGAGGGGGTGAGGGGTCATACACCTGGGAGGTCACCACACAGGTAATGAGGAATTTCCTCTCCAGTATTGGGGGGGGATACACTGCGGAAGGTCCCCAAAGGGAATGAGGACTATTCCGTCTCCGTATTGGGGGGGGGGAGGAGGTGGGGGCTCTTTCACCCGCAGGAGGTCACCACACAGGTAATGAGGGGCTATTCCTTTCCAGTTTTGGGGGTCAAAACCGCAGGGGACCACACGGTTTAAAGGGACATATTCCCGTCTCGTTTGGGGGGTTCCCGGAGGGGTGAGGGGCTCATTACCTGCGGAGGTACACACAGGTAATGGGACATATTCCTGTCTCCAGTATTGGGGGGGGGCCTGGAGGAGGTGAGGGCTCATACACCTGCAGGGGTCACCACCACAGGGAATAGGACATATTCCTGTTCCGTATTGGGGGTTGGAGGGGGTGAGGGCTCATACAACTGCAGGAGGTCACCAACAGGTAATGAAAGGACATATTCCTGCTCCAGTATTGGGGGGGCCGGAGGGGGTGAGGGGCCCCTTTAAACCCGCAGAAGTCACCACAGGGAGAGGGACTATTCCTTTTCCAGTATTGGGGGTTCTGGAGGGGGGTGAGGGGCTATACACCTGCAGGGGTCACCCACAGGTAATGAGGACAAATTCCCTCTCCCGTATTGGGGGGTCATAACAAAACCGCGGAGGCCCCCAGGTAATGAGGACATATTCCCGTTCCAGTATTTTTGGGGGCTCATACACCTGCGGAGGTCCCACAAGGTAAAAAAAAGGGCATTTCCCGTTCCAAATTTGGGGGGTCCAAATACCAAAACCCGAGGAGGTCACCACAAGGGAATGAGGGCATATTCCCGTCTCCGTATTGGGGGGGGCTACCCTTGCAGGGGTCAAACCCCACAGGTAATGAGGACATATTCCCGTCTCCGTTTGGGGGGTCCCGGAGGAGGTGAGGGGGCCCTCATGAGGAGGTACCACCAGGTAATGAGGAAATATTCCCTTCTTTTTAGGATTGGGGGGTTTCAATGCAGGAGGGGCCCCCACAGGTAATGAGGGGGCTTTTTCCCGTCTCCGTATTTGGGGGGGGCCCCGGAGGGGTGGGGTCTCACTGCAGGGGGTCACCAAAAGGCAGGTAATGAGGAGGAATTTCCTGTTCGTTTTGGGGGGTCCTGGAGGAGGTGAGGGGCTCATCCCCCGCGGGGGTCACCAAAAGGTAATGGGGAATATTCCTGTCTCGTATTGGGGGTCTGGAGGGGGAAAAAGGGCTATACACCGAGGAGGTCACCAACAGGTAATGGGGCATTTTTCTGTTCCAGTATTGGGGGCCCGGGGGGTGAGGGGTCATACACCTGAGGAGGTCAACAACAGGTATTGAGGACATATCCTGTCTCGTATTGGGGGTCATACACCGCAGGGGGTCCCCAAAAGGTAATGAGGAATATTCCTGTCCCCAGTATTGGGGGGCCCGGGAGGAGGTGAGGGGCTCATACACCTGCGGAGGCCCCACACAAGGTAATGGGAATTTTCCTGTCCCCAGTATTGGGGGTCCTGGAGGGGTGGGGGCTAATACCCCTGCAGGAGGTCACCACACAGGTAATGAGGCATATTCCTGTCCCCAGTTTGGGGGGTCCTGGGGGGGAGGTGGGGGCCATTTTCCTGTCAGGCCCGAGAAAACCCGCTCTCTTCCCGGGTTTGAGCAGGGAAAAAAAATAGTGAAAAGGTTTGGGTTTTGGGGGGTATGTAGGAAATGCATTGAATTGTAAGCTGGCCAGGGTGCGGCGCAGTACTCTGTTATTAGAGTGGACGGAGCATGCGCAGAATAGTGTTCGACACAGACTTCACTGATCGTCCTCCTTTACAAAATGGCGCCGGCAGCTTTGCTGGATTTGTTCGGTTTAAGCCGTCAAAAAAAAACACACGGCGCCGCCCCCGGAGTGTGGGAAAAAAGACGGGAAGGGGGTGAGAAGAGCGGCGATTGCGAGGTGAGGACGGAATGAGTGGAACAGCGGGGAAGATTGTGACGGTAAATACTGCGGCGGGTACAGGATGGAAGCCACAGAACTGCGGGCGGGGTGTAAGGTTATTGTAACGGGAGTTCTCTAGTGTGTGAAATGTATTGAGGGGCTTGTTCGTTTTCCAATCAGATTACCCCGCCCCCTCACAATCCTCCAATCGGGATGGGGGTTGGGTTTTTTTTTGGCCTTTGGGGGGTAAATCCCCCAACCAATTCCTTACCGGGAAAACCCCCAATGGGTCCCCGGGTGGGATGCTCAGGTACCCGCCCCCGGGGGCCCTATGGCACATTTCCCGGGGGTGGGGTCCCCGGGCGTTGGGCCCCGTGCAGGGTCGTCAGGGGGGTTCCCCCAGGGGTTTTTTGCTTTTGTTTTTTTCGAGGTGGCTTTTGGGTTAAAACTTTTTTTGGGAAAAAAGAAAAGGCCATTCCCCTCCCTGGAATTGCAGCGACCTGCAGGATACAGAGTTGACTTTATTTAGAAAGGAGGATTTTCATTCAGTTTTCCTGGAAATCAAATTTTTTTTTTATATATTTTTTGTTTTTTTATTTTGGCGCCGTCCTATGTGATGAGGAAATGGGTATAAAATCTAGTCCTGTCTTAGCTGTGATGTTTGTGAGATGAAACTCTGGAGGGGGGTGGGCGACTCTCTCATTTTCGCAGCGCTTTCGTCTTGTAGCTTGTTACAAATAGTAGGTAATGACATATTGGAAAAACCATCAAACACTCCCTAATGCTATCAGAGCTCCCCGAGGGGAAGCCATGTATATAGGGGAGCTTTTAACAAAAATAAAGTCCAGATATTTTGGGGAAACCCTTGGCCCACGTGATAGTAAATATTTTGAGGGCAGTGTCCCTTTCACCCCTGAAAGTGGTTGTCTGACTACAGGGTTTCATCCCACCTTGTTGCTGTGTTAGACTTTTGAAAAACATTGTGGGTGGGGCTTTCCCCATCTCCTCTCTTCCGTTCTGTAATCTAGGTAACTTCCTCACACTGCATTGCTTGCTATCGATGCTAAGAGTAATTCAGGTAGAAGAGCTTGTCTGGAGTCCAGACGAGAACTAACTTAACAGCAATATGGGCCCCTGGGCAGAGAGCACTGCAGTGGGCCCTGTCCACATATCTTATTTCAATAGTATACAACCATTGGTTTGTGCGTCCACCCGTATAGATTCTAATTGAGAGGCTCTCCCCTTTAAACCTCCCTTAGTGCAAAAAAGCAAGAAAAGTTTTGAGTCTAAAAGTCAAATTTTACCCAAAAAACTCATAAAAACATATAAACACCATGCAAATAGTTCATGGTTATCGGTACCCGTCCTTAAAATTGAAGTCCTTTGACAGGTTAGACTTTAAATTGTCCTAAAATTGGAGAGCCGAAAAACACCTCCGTGCTGAGAATGTGTGGGGGCCCCAGTTACCTCCCTTTTGAGTTTTGTGGTGCCCCAGTCACCCCCGTGTGAGAAGTGTGGTGCACAGCACTCGGGGCTGAGAATGTGTGGTGCAATCGCTGGCGAGTTTCCCCCTTTCTTAGGGGCACTACGTATGGATAGAATTTATAGAACGTCGTTAAATTTGCCTTCATGAAAAATTTCTAAATGACATGTCTTCACAAAAAGCACTTTAACTAAAAAACCTTATTTGAGTTTTCGGGGCACGGGATTCGAACGCGTGAATCCAATATGCTTCACGCCTTAATAGCCTGATGTTTAATGTTGCGCTCTTGTTTCTGTATTTCCTCTAGGATGCACCATCTTAAATCACTCACTACGTGGCCCATTTCAAAGAAATGTTTGTCCACTGATTCTCCATATTTCTTTTCTTTTTGACTGTGCTCTTCACTATGATTTTAAAGGTTCTTATTGCCAATATATGCTCGTTTAAACGTACTTAAATTTTCCTGCTGATTTTGTCCTATATAGACCTTGCCACATGGGCATTTTAATAAATAGATGACCCCTCTTGATTCACATGTATAGATTCCTTTATTGTGAATAGGAGTACCCTGGGTAGGATGGTCAATTATAGGTCCTTCTATTGTTGTTGAGCAATTAGAGCAAGACATACAGGGATATGTTCCTTTACGTTTGGTAGCCATTTTCTGTTTAGTCATAAGTTCTTTTACGTCAGACCGTATTCAGGAATTACTTTATGAACGTCCTTTTTTGAAAATATAGCGAGGTTGTTTTTGAAATAAGCTTCCATATTTGGTTTCTGATTTTAGAATATACCAGTATTGATCACGTCGAATCATATTGGAAAAATTTATCAAAGTTGGTAAAAATTTAAATTTTTTCTTCCATTTTCTTATTAAAATATTATTTTTTTTATCAAACACTTCCATGCCTATGTTTAATAGGGCTTCTGTGTTATACCCTCGTTGTTCAAGTTTATCAATTTTTTTATGCAGTTTATTTGTTTCCCATCGGGGAGCAATTTTTCCGAAAAGTTGCCCTTTTGAAATGCCTCGAAATATTTGAAGTACAAAATAGCTCTGTCTATGTAGAACGTTATTGCGTTCAACTGGTTTTGTATACATTGTAGATTCCAAACTTATTTATTTTAGTGACATGTACATCCAAAAATTGGATGCCCATGTCATCTTTTGTCATTTCAAATTGAATCAACGGATGGCATGAATTTAAAGGGGCTGTCTTTTTACATTTTTTCATCTTACTTTCGTTCCCGTTTTTTTGGTTTTACTTTGAATTCAGGGGGTGTTTACGGCTTTCCCCTAGGCTGATAGAAGCCC
>JAODAL010070169.1:0-16040 GCA_025379985.1 Phyllomedusa bahiana
TGGTATAGAGGGCAAACCCCTCACAACATGACCCCCCATCCCAACTCCACATTCTTTTTTACTTTGCCGCATACTGCAAGAAGCAGGGGATTTTGGGGCCCCTTTTTCTTCGCTCCCCATGTAGACTGCCCCCCCTAAAATTTTTTCCCAATCCTCCTTTTATAGTGGCGCTGAGCCCGGGACCACTTGTAAAATCTTGGCTGGGGGAACCGGATGGGCAGAGGGGGGTTTAGGACAGGTGGGGGGGGCGGGTCCCCGCCCCCAAAGGGCCATGCAATAAAGGGTTTGTGTTCTGCGTTCCCCCCCGGGAACTTTGGCTGGGGTTTTTCAGATTTTAAAACCCAAAATCAAAACCCCTTTGGGTTGGGGTTTCCACAGGGGCCAATTGATGACCGGCGTTGGGCCTCACCGGGGGCCCCCTGTTTGGGGCGGGACGTCCCCTTGCTTGCTGCGCCCCGGGGCCTTTGCTCCGGATGTTTTGTCCTTGCCACTGGGGGGGTGAAGACCCCTCCCCCTTTCCTCGGGTTGGGCTTACGGGTTTGTTCTAAAATGTTCAGACACTGCTTGAATGAAGATATCTGTATTTGATAAATAAACACCCTGTATTTGACGCCAAAGGAACCCAGAAACCCAAAGTTTGGGGTAACCCTTGGAAATAAATTGCGCCCCAAAAGGGCCGGAAAAAAATTTTCTTAAATGTGTTTTTTTAAAAAACCCTGTGTTTTTTTACTGAAGTAAAAGAAAAAACAGGTTTAATTAACTTGGGTTTAGGGAATTAGGGCTACAGGCAAAATAGTTTCTTTGGCGGTGAAAAAAAAATTTTTTTTTCAAAGTCCCAAACTGAAGTAAAAATTTTTTGGTTACCCTTGGATGAAAAATTGCGAAAAAAGAATTGGCAACCAAAAACTACCAGCTTTGTTGCGTGTTTTCTTTGGCGTGTATTTTACCGTTTCACAGCAGGAAAAAACTTGAATTAACCTTTGGGGATGAAAATTTTGGTTTCGGCAAATTTTCTTTTTTGGCAATGGAAAAAAAAAGGTTTCTTTTAGTCACCCCAAAAACCCCACGAACAACGTTATTTAAACCCCCGGAGTAAATTGCGCAAAAAATTGAGCAAAACCCAAAAAAAAAAGCTTTGGGTTTGGGGTTTCTATGGGGTGATTTTTCGGTTCCGCCCAAAAGAAAAAATTGTAATTAAACCCTTTTGGGTTTTGAATTATGCTACAGGGAAAAAAGTCTTTTTTGGGATGAAAAAAGGGGGGTTTTTTTAGTCCCACAAAAGCAGAACAAGCTTTGTGGGGGAACCCCGGAGGGAAATTGGCAAAATTTAATTTAGCAAAACCCAAAAAATTTAAATGGTATTTTGGGTTGTAAAAACGGGTGTTTCTTTTAATGAATACAAAAAGGAAAAAGGCTTAATAACCCTTGGAATATTCAAAGTGCTGTGGGGCCCTTTTTTTTAAAAAGTATATGCAGTGCATTGGCGCACACTGGACTTATTCCAATACCCCCCAAAATTTAGAATTAGAAAAGTTAGAGAAGGGAGTTCCCAAGACAACTGTGACACGCCCCAAAAAAACGCCCGTATAAAAAATTGGGTTTTTTAGTAAGAGGGTTTCATTTGCAGGTGGCCAAACCCTTCCCCAACAGTACATTTAGAAACCCCGGGATGAAGCTCCCAGGTCGCGCCCCCGGAAATTATTTAGTGCCGGGGGCGTTCCCGAATCCCGCCGGTCTCTGACTGGGGTTTTCTTGCAATTTTCATGTAGGCTATGCCCTTCTTCCTCCCAGAGTTCTTTGCCCCATGTAACGCCATGTGCTCACAGCCATTTTATCAATCAAAAGCACACTTAGTTCACGCGAAGTACCCCAAACTTCGACTTCGTTCAGAACCGAAGTTTTCCTGAAATTCTAAACGAATTCCACTTCGTTAGAATCAATTCGCCCATCTCTAGCAATAATATACTGCACTACATAACTAGTGCAGTATATTATGTAAGCAATCTAAGGATCGCATCTTCAAGGAACCTAGTGGGACAAATCAAACTGTAAAAAATTAAAATAAAAAATTAAAGTGTAAAGAAAAACTTTAATTAAAAATCATTGAAATCATAATTTTATCAATAAAAAATACATTATCAATGAAAGAAAAAAACTTTTATGTGTCTGGTATAACCATGTGTACAACTCACTACACTATAAAATAAACAATGCTTTTTTTTGCAACGCAAGATAAACACTATAAAAATAATGACAAAATTGCTATTTTTGTTCATACTACCTCATGTAAAACAGAATATAAAGTGATCCAAAAGTCATTGTACCCCAAAATAGTACCAAAAAAAACTACAGCTCATCCTCCAAAACTAAGCCCTCATGTGGCTATCTCAACAAAGAGATGAAAAATCTAAGACTCTTGGAAAGTGGGGATGAGAAACCAAGCTGATGTTGCAAAAAAAATCTCTACATGGTAATGGTGAAATGGTCAGTCCAGTCGTATGCAACTAAACCTTAAAGGGGTTACCTACCTCATTAAACAGTTATTTGAAAGGGTGTAGGGCCACAAGTTTAAAAAATAGTTATACTTACGATTTCCCAGTCCCTGGTTCCAGCGGTGTCTCCTCTTGTCTTTTGTTGATACACTATCACTCATTTGTAAGTGACACAATGTCAACAGAAGACCGAGGAAATGCCACTGGAACTGGGAGGGGGACGGGTGGTGAAAATAGCTTTTTTATGTTACTTGTGGCCCTGGACCCAGTACATATCCTCCTATTCTATACAATTACAGTACAATGTATACACAACAGAACACACACAGATATACACATATACATAGACTCATTTCACATCTGCGTCACAAAGACCATCAAAAAAGATGGAAAAATATTCCAGCATGCTGCACTATTTTTTCTGTTCAAATGATAGACACCATAACAGAAAACTGACAGACACCATTATAGTTAATCGGGTCTGTCGAGCACTGTTGGGTGTCTGTCATGTAACGGATCTGTCACCACTATTATTTTTGGCATACTGTTCTGGTGATATAACAGAAAAATGGAAAGAACAATGCAGGTATGAATCAGGATTTACATTCACTTGTACATTAACTGCCCTTCTGTTATAGCTCTGTTATAGCTCTTTCTGTCATGAAGTCACCTCACTTACCAGATTTATGGTAATTCCACTGTCCCAAGAAGACCACTGATGGTCAGGAGCAGGGATGAGTTGATAACATGATGCAAATTCCCGCATCCCACTGATAACACACTAATGACATATATCAGGATGGGGACAGCTGTGCTCTGAGTCCTTCTTCTCCTTCTCTACCCTTACCCTACGGCTAGAGGAAGTGTGTCAGAAAACTAGAATGACGGGAAGGAAACTCATTAACTAACATCATAATGGTCAGCTGTGCCCTCCTTCTCCTCATATCACGTTTGGAGGAGTCATAGGAATTACTGTCATGTCTTCCCCCAACTCGTAGCACAGTGTTAGGCAAATTATTTCTGCACATGCCATAACGTGCACACTCATAAGTGTGACTCGGCCTGAATCTGGACAGCACAGCTTATCAGCCCAGGCTTCTCCCTCTTTTCACAGTTAGACTGTCCCGCTCCTATGCTCAGTCACCAAGATTATACAGTGCAGTGCTCCTAGGGGGTGCTGGATATAAGGTCCAACAAGACAGATGTACAGTAATCACTGGACATGCCGCTGAGGGCCAGGAGGAAAAAATACTCCCCCAGAGAAACAGCCCTGCTCTCCACTGCACCCACCCCTTTAAATTACATTTTTTTCTTTAAAATTGGGACCAGAGGCAGGGCATTGACAAAAAAAATGCATGTGTAACATCTGTTACTATCGGCGGATGACGGCTCCTGTGGGCTGCTGCTCTAGGCACTGGCCTCCACCTCTTTCTGGCCTGAAGGAACTTCTGAATAATATTACGAACCAGAATATTGTCCTCTGGCTCCCAGGACCTCTCTTTGGGCCCGAACCCCTTCAAGTCAATGAGGAAAAACCGCTTCCCTATGACCGTCTTCATATCCAGAATCTCCTTTACCGTAAAGACATTGGTGGCATTGGCCTCAGGAGTGGGAGGAGCAACTACCCGAGAGAAGCGATTTAGGATGACCGGTTTCAGAAGAGAGACATGGAAGGAGTTCGGGACCCGCATAGTGGGAGGAAGGCGGAGCTTATATGCCACAGGATTTATGCGCTTAAGCACCTCGAACGGACCCAGGAACTGGGGACCAAGCTTATAGCTGGGAACCTTGAAACGGATATATTTAGCCGACAACCACACCTTGTCACCAGGAGAGAAGACCGGCGGGGGTCTTCGCTTTTTGTCAGCTTGCGCCTTGGTACGAGCGGAAGCCTGGAGTAGAGAATGGTGCGTCTGCTTCCAGATAGCTGTCAGGTCCTGGACCAGCTCCTCCATGGCAGGGACCTCAGAGGGTACAGAAAGGGGAAAGGGTGGGCGGGGATGTCGCCCGTAGACAATGAAAAAAGGAGCAGCTCCGGCAGACTCCGAGTCTAAGGAGTTATAGGAAAACTCAGCCCAGGGTAACAAATTAGACCAATCATCCTGGCGCGCAGAGACAAAGTGGCGCAGGTAGCAGCCTAGGGTCTGGTTAACTCTCTCCACTTGCCCATTAGACTGGGGGTGATAGGCCGAAGAAAAGTCCAGTTTCACTTGTAGCTGGTTACAGAGGGAGCGCCAGAATCTAGAGACAAATTGGACACCCCGGTCCGACACTATGTGCCGAGGAAGCCCATGCAGCCGGAAAATATGTTGAAAAAATAGACTGGCAAGGCGAGGGGCTGAGGGTAAGCCCGGCAGAGGAATAAAGTGAGACATTTTGGAAAAAAGGTCGGTAACCACCCAGATCACAGTGTTACCAGAGGAAGGAGGGAGATCCGTGATAAAGTCCATGGCCACATGGGTCCAAGGACAGTTGGGTATCGGTAGTGGAAGAAGCAGACCTGCCGGCTTGAGACGAGGGGACTTGTTCCGGGCACAGGAAGCGCAGGACTCCACGAACTCACGAACATCCTGGACTAGACCCGGCCACCAGTAAAATCGAGAGATGAGGGAGCAAGACCTCTGCACCCCTGGATGCCCAGCCATACGGGTGCAATGACCCCACGACAGTATCTTCTTCCGAAGGACCGGACAAACAAATTTCTTGCCGGGAGGAATACGTTGTAGGTCTATGGGTGCGGCAGAGATGAGCCGTTCTGGAGGGATAATGTGCCGTGGAGTGGGTTCGTTCCCAGTCACATCCGAAGCACGGGAGAGAGCGTCGGCCTTGACATTTCGTTCCGCAGGGCGAAAATGAATTAGAAAATTAAATCGGGAGAAGAAGAGGGACCAACGAGCCTGGCGTGGATTTAAGCGTTGAGCTGTTTGGAGATATAACAGGTTTTTATGGTCGGTATAGATGTTGACTGGGTGACGAGCCCCCTCCAAGAGATACCGCCATTCCTCCAGGGCCAGCTTGATGGCCAGTAACTCCCGGTCGCCAATTGAGTAACTCCTTTCAGCAGAGGAAAAACTTTTAGAGAGGAAAACGCAAGTGAGGGTCTTGCCTTCGGGCCCTTTCTGGGAGAGTACAGCCCCAGCCCCCACCGAGGAGGCATCGACCTCGAGGAAAAATGGTTTCTCTGTGTCTGGCCGGGAGAGCACAGGCACATAGGCGAAGGCAGACTGTAACTTGGTGAAAGCTTCCTCTGCCGCCGCTGGCCAGAGCTGTGGATTGGCATTCTTCTTGGTTAATGCTACTATGGGGGATACCAGCGACGAGAAATGTGGTATAAATTGCCTGTAATAGTTGGCGAAACCCAGGAATCTCTGCATGGCTCGGAGACCCACGGGACGTGGCCACTGTAGGACGGCCGACAACTTAGCAGGATCGATCTGCAGGCCCCTGTCGGAAATGATGTAGCCGAGGAATGGTAGGCTCTGCTGATGGAACAGACACTTCTCGAGCTTGGCGTAGAGGCGGTTGGCCCTTAAACATCTCAAGGACTTGTCGTACATGAACTTGATGGGACTCAAGGTCGGGAGAGAGCACCAGAATATCGTCCAGGTAGACGACCACGCACGTGGTCCCGGAATATGTCATTGACAAATTCTTGGAAGACGGCTAGGGCATTGCAGAGTCCGAAGGGCATGACCAGGTACTCGAAGTGCCCGTTGAGAGTGTTGAAGGCGGTCATCCATTCATCACCCTCTTGTGTCCATATGAGGTTATAAGCCCCTTGCAGATCCAATTTAGTAAATATCTTGGCACTTCGCAGCCGGTCAAAAAGCTCCATGATCAGTGGCAGAGGATAGCGGTTCTTTACCGTGATCTTGTTGAGCCCACGATAGTCTATGCAAGGACATAGGGTACTATCCTAATTAGCCACGAAAAAGAACCCGGCCCCAGCTGGAGAGGAGGACTGGCGTATGAACCCCTTCTGGAGATTCTCCTTGATATAGGTAGACATAGCCAAGGTCTCAGGTACCGACAGAGACGTCCGCAAAAGCTTGATACGGAGCGGGAAGGCCCTCCAGAGGCTTAGACGGTACTGGAGAAGCGGTAAGCACCGGGTGAGGTGCCACCAAACAGCGAGACTAACACTCCGGACCCCAACTCAAGACTTCACCCGTCTGCCAGTTGAGCACGGGTGCATGGCGCTGCAGCCACGGGAGACCCAGGAGAATGGATGAAGAAGAACGGGGTAGCACGTAAAACGCAAGTCTCTCTTTGTGCAGGACCCCCACTTGTAAGACCAGAGGCACAGTGCGGAACCGAATTGGATCCCTGAGAATCTCTCCACTGACAGAGGAGATGAGTAGAGGCTTCTCCAGGCGGATCACGGGGAGATTATGCTGGGACGTTAGGGCAGCGTCCAAGAAATTTCCAGCCGACCCAGATTCCAGGAAAGCAGCAACATGAAACTGGGAACCTGACCCAGTGCCGACGATCATGGGCATGGTCAGACGAGGAGAGGTCTTGCTCTCACCTAGGGATGCCTCTCCCACGTACCCTAGGTGCGCCCGTTTCCCAGATGCTGAGGACGCAGAGGGCAGGATCTGCGGAAATGGTCTGAACTGCCACAGTACAGACAAAGGTTCTCCTCATGTCTTCTGGTTAGCTCCTTTGGAATACTAGAACCAGACGAGGGAGACGACAGGGTCTAGTCTGTTCTCGTTCTTGCCGGAGCTCTTTCTGGCGTTCCAAGAAACGGATGTCAATCCGAGTGGCCAGGGAGATAAGGTCACCCAAGGAAGACGGGAGGTCCCGGCGGACAGGGCATCCTTGATGCGGCTGGACAGGCCCTTCTTGAAGGTGGCAGTCAACGCCGCTTCATTCAACGATAATTCAGAAGCCAAAGTGCGGAAACGTACTGCATAATCACCTACAGATGAGTCCCTTTGGCGCAGCTTTAGCAGGGCGGTCTCGGCAGAAGAAGCCCGGGCAGGTTCCTCGAAAACACTCCTAAACTGGATGAGGAATGTAGCAAGGTTGGCCATGATCGGGTCGTCCCTGTCCCAGAGGGGGGTAGCCCAGGCCAGGGCTTTCCCAGAAAGAAGGCTGAGCACGAACGCCACCTTTGATCGTTCTGTAGGGAATTGGTTGCTCATTAATTCGATATGCAGGGAGCATTGGGTGATAAAGCCCCTGCAAGCCTTGGAGTCCCTATCGAACTCGGACGGCATAGACAGACAGAGGCTTGGACCAGTGGTCAGAGCAGGGACCGAAGGAGCAAAGGGAGCCACGGGAGAGGGTTGCTGCTGCTGAGCGGCCAGGAACTGCTGCATCATGACGGAGAGATAGCTGAGTTTCTGTGCTTGCTGAACGATCTGTTGCGACTGCTGAGCCACGATGGTGGTAAGGTCAGCGTCGAGCGGCAGAGGCACCTTGGCGGGATCCATGGCCGGATCTTACTGTCACGGTCGGTAGAAGTGGATCCTCTGAACCACCGCAAGCGATGGCGTAAGCCACGCCAGGGAGCGGAATCTAAGTAGGTCCCGGTTTTCACCAGAGCCCGCTGCAAAGCGGGATGGACTTGCTGCGGCGGTAGTCTCCCAGGTTGCTACCCCTGACGTGACTTGCTTGGAGAGGCAGCCGAGGTGTAGCGTGGTACAAAAACTTAAGGCAGGCTCGTAGTCGGGGACAGGCAGAAGGTCAGGACAGGTGGCAATGGTTCGTGGTCGAGGACAGGCAGGAAGGTCACGGCAGGCGGCAAGATTCGTGGTCGAGGAACGGAGGCAAACGGTATGGTACACGGTAATCAGACAAGACTCAGGTACGCTTTCTCAATAGGCAATAGGCACTAAAGATCCGGCAAATGACTCAGGAAGGGGCAGGCTTAAATAAGGGCAGCGACCGAAAAGACCCAATGACCGGTGCACTGGCCCTTTAAATTTCCCCGCGCCGGCGCGCGCGCCCTAGGGAGCGGGGATGCGCGCCGGGAGACTGGAGCTGCAGCAGGAGCGCGGCCGGGTAAGTAGGCAGGGAACCTGCCGGCAGAGTGAACGAGCCCGCTGCCCGACATGCGGGCGGTGGTGCCGCTCGTGGAGGGACCACGGGTGTGCCTGCGACCCGGGACGAGGCTCGCAGGCCCACCCGTGACATATGCTATATTTAATGTTATTTCATCAGGAAGCGCCTCTTCCTTTCTTTTCTGTATTTTCCTCTATCTAAGTTGGCATATTGGAACCTTCATTTTCCTTTTTATGTAGGACCCCATTTTCTATAAAATAAACATTGACAGAGTTATCTAATTGTTATTATCATGTAGGGAGTCTAATGGCAGATTTAAATTATTTTGATATGCTGGAGGCCCAATAAGGTAGTAGTGACATATACTATAGAAAAAGTAAAGGCCTGTATAGGGTAAGATAAGGGCCTTTCTCATAAAACATAATAACAAAATACATGTTTTAAGTATTTGACATAAATGTATTGACATCAACTTTAATGTTTTCCTGTTTTAATTTTCCATGATAATGTAAAACATGGTAAATCCACTGATCTTCAGATGCTCTAAAACTAATGTGTGTGATAATCTTTGTTAATCTGATAAAATAGAATTGGAAGTTTAAAGAAATGTATAAAAATAATGGTGTAATAAATCAAATAATTGAAGAGTTTGCAAAACCACAGCAGCTCATTTACTTGTTGTAAATTAAAATGATTCATAAACCAAATAGCTGATTGTTGGGGCTATTTAAACGTGTTATTTTAATAAGAAATTTCTTATTAGAGCTTACCAGTCTCCCATGAATTATTAAAAAGTCTATATTAAGCAAAAGTTTAATATCACTAAGAAATGTTTTATGTTTTTGAAATACATTTTACAATGATGTTAAATATAGTTAAAGCTTCCCTTATACTAGTGTGTTTCATCCATTTTGCAGGCTGATATACCCACTGCAGTCTGTAGAGAGTGTTTGAAATGCAGATGCTCCCATACATTATCTTATAGTTATCTTAATGGCATACATGTGTCATCAGTATTACATCCATTATCAAAGGAGCTATCTCATGTAATTCGATTTCCTTCTTAGAAGATGGCCCATCGATATTCCTGTTATATAATTCTGATGAGATAGTGAAACTCTATAATCTGTAATGTGTTTGTATTTCAAATCAGTAATACACCTTTTTACAAATACACTATTAAAAATAAGTTAGAGTTATAGATATAGAGTCACAGATATTTGGATTTTGAAATTTCAAGATGAACATAACATTTCTTGATATAAATCAACTAAATGAGACCATCTCTTAACTTTAGAATGCACATGTCCAACTGTTCAATATTTCAGTACTTGGTGCACAACTTGCTCATCTCCAAAAAGGAGCTTAATGGCAAAATTTATAGCAGGTGTTTGATCTCTGAATTAAATAGTACTCTTCATCAACCTTCATTATTTAACAACACTAAGGACCCCTGATGATGCCTGTTCCTGGTAGTGAGGTCAGGTGGCCTAGCACGCAGACCATGATGATGTAAACAGTTATGAATGCTCTGACATGACACTTGGTTGCCTCTCACCTCGCATAAATGTGCCTAGAGTTATGTGGAATTCCTCATCCGGTTCCTCAAGGCATTGTTTACAATGAAGCGGTCATCAGTATGTGATGTAGCCAAAGGATTCCACTTATTTGACTTTCTATGACTCTTCCAGTCTTTATCTCTGTTGCTACCTCCTGATGACACTCTGTGACACTCTAAGCTCAGTGGCCACTTCCATCTGAGAGCATCCTGCTTGTCGCCTCACAATGGTAAGGTACTGTTGATCAATTGTAAGGTGTTGTCTTGGTCTCATAATGCCAAAATATGAACAGCATGATGAAGAGGACTGTTTAAATCCCAATTCAAATTTAATTTATTGGGCATTTCAGGGATCAAACACCTGTTGTGAATTTTTCCATTAAGCTCCTCGTGAAAGATCAGTAAGTTGTGCAAAAAGTACTGAAACATTTAACATGTGCATTCTAAAGTTAAGAGATTATCTCTTTTAGTTCATTTAAAAAATGTTGTATTATATCTTTTCAGGGGACAACACTGAAGATATGACACTTTGATATAATGAAAATTAGTAAGTGTACAGCTTATATAATCATGTAGATTTTGTCTGCTCTCAAAATAACTCAACGCACAACTATCAATGTCTAAAATGCTGGCAACAAAAATGAGTATATACCTAAGTGAAAATGGACACATTGTGCCAAAAGTGTCCATATTTGGTATGGCCACCATTATTTTCCAGCACTGCCTTAACTCTCCTGGGCTTGGAGTTCACTAGAGCTTCACAGGTTGCAGCTGGAATCCACTTCCTTCCACTCCTCCATGATGACATCACAGAGCTGGTGGATTTTAGAGGCCCTGCGCTTCTCCACCTTCTGTTTGAGGATGCCTCAATGATGCCCAATAAGGTTTAGGTCTGGACACGTGCTTACCCAGTCTGGGCACCTTTACCTTCATTTTCTTTAGCAAGGCAGTGGTCGTCTTGTGTTTGGAGTCATTACCATGTTGGAATATTGCCCTGCAGCCCAGTTCCCGAATGGAGGGGATCATGCTCTGCTTTATTATGCCACAATACATGCTTGCATTCATAGCTCCCCATAGCCAGTAGCACTCTTGCAGCCCTAAAAAAATACACTGCCACCACAATGCTTAACTGTAGGCAAGACAGACTTGTCTTTGCACTCTTCACCTGGTTGCTGCCCCACACGCTTGACACCATCTGATCCAAGTATGTTTATCTTGCTCTCATCAGACCAAAGGACTTGGTTCCTGCTTGTCTTCAGCAAACTGTTTGCGGGTTTTGTTGTGTATAATCTTTAGAGGCTTCTCTCTGGGACGACAGCCATGCAGACCAATTTGATGCAGTGTGTGGCATATGGTCTGACAGCCTGACTTCTCACCCCCAGCAATGCTGGCAGGACTCATACATCTATTTTGAAAAGACATTCTCTGTATATGATGCTGAGCGCATGCACTCAACTTCTTTGGTTGACCATGGTGAGCCCTGTTCTGAGTGGAACCTGCCTTGTTAAACTGCTGTATTCTCCTGGCCACCATTCTGCAGCCCAGTTTCAGGGTGTTGGCAATCTTCCTATACCCTAGGCCATCTTTATTTAGAACAACAGCTCTTTTTTTTCAGACAGTTCTTTGCCATGAGGTGCTATGTTGAACTTCCAGTGATCAATATGAGAATGTGTGAGAGCAATAACACCAAATTTAACACACCTGCTCCCCATTCACAACTGAAACTTTGTAACACTGACAAGTCACATGACACCTTGGAGAGAAAATGGCACATTGAGCACAATTTGTACATTTTCCTTTAGTGGTGTACTCACTTTTGTTGCCAGCAGTTTAGACATTGACAGCTGTGTGTTGAGTTATTTTGAGAGCACACCAAATTTACAAGCTGTACACTGACTACTTCACATCGTATAAAAGTGTCATATCTTCAGTGCTGTCCCTTGAAAAAATATAAAACAATATGTATAAAAATGTGAGGGGTGAACTCAATTTTGTGAGATACTGTATATGTAGCACCCCCCTCTGCATTATATATGGTTCAATTAGTCACTGCATTTTATTTAGGAGTATCAGACTACAAGGGGTTGAATACATATGCACACCACACTTTTCAGTTTTTAGTAATTTTCTTTAGACTTCACAAATACTAGCTACCTTGTGTTGCTATATCACATAAAATATCAATAAGATACATAAGATATGTTTGTGGCTGTAACTAGAGATGGGCGAATTGATTCTAACGAAGTGGAATTCGTTTAGAATTTCAGGAAAACTTCGGTTGTGAACGAAGTCGAAGTTTGGGGTACTTCGCGTGAACTAAGTATGCTTTTGATTGATAAAATGGCTGCGAGCACATGGCGTTACATGGGGCAAAGAACTCTGGGAGGAAGAAGGGCATAGCCTACATGACATGTGCAGAGATGAAGCCAATCAGAGACCGGCAGGATTCTGTGACATCACCGCACTATATAAGTCCGGGCGCGACGCTGGGAGCTCATACCGCTCTCACTGTACTAATTAGGAAGGTAGCTGCCACGGCTGCTAATGATATCTCTTACTAAAGAACTCATTTTTATACAGCGATTTTTGGGGGGTGTCACAGCTTGTCTCAGAGACTGCTTCTCTAATGTTCTAATTCTGATTTTGTGGGGTATTGGAACTAAAGTCCAGTGTGCGTCCAATGCAGCTGCATATACTGTACATTTTAATGCTATCTGCTCACAGCACTTTTGAATATCCAAGGGTTATCTAAGCCTGTTCCTGTTGAAATTCATTTAAAGAAACAGCGTTTTTACAATTCAAATACCACTTAATTTTTGGTTGCTCAATTGTTTTGCGCAATTTACATCCAGGGGTTAATTAAGTGTTGTTCTGCTGTTGTGGTAACTAAAAGAAACCTTCTTTTTCACCGCCAAAAAAGACATTTTGCCTGTAGCATAATTCATAACCGAAGGATAATTAAAAGTTTTTCTCTTGCTGTGTACTGTAAAATACACGCCATTGTAACACGCTACAAAGCTGGTATTTTTTGGGTTGCTCAATTCTTTTGCCCCAATTTACATCCAGGGGTTAATTAAGCGTTGTTCTGCTGTTGTGGTTACTAAAAGAAACCTTCTTTATCACCGCCAAAGAAGCAATTTTGCCAGTAGCATAATTCATATCCGAAGGTTAATTAAGCCTGTTTGTGCTTTTACATTCAGAAAAATATACAGTGTTTTTAAACGACACATACAAATAATTTTTTCCTGGCCATTTGTGGAGCGCAATTTATATCCAAGCTTGTTACTGGGTTCATTTGGAGTCAAATATAGGGTGTGTATTTATCATATACAGATATCTTCATCAAACAATGTCTGTAAATTTTAGAACAATCAGTATGTCAGACAAAGAGGTGGCAGGCTCTTCACCAGCGAGTGGCAGTGGCACAAACATTCCTGGAGAAGGCCCAGGTCGCAGCACAGCAAGGAGACGTCGCAGCAGGGGTCACACGGTGAGGCCAGAACTGCCAGTGTCATCTAGTGGCCGTGTGTTGTTTAGCATCCCAATGGTTCTTGATTGGTTGACTAGGTCATCCACTTCCTCCCAGATGACATCTGACAACCCCAGCCAAGAGTCGGTGGGAACGTCAGACACAACCCTTAGTTGGCCCTGGCCCGGAGTGGGTCAGCGGCCCTCACCTGTCCTCAACCCGCCTCTGTCCCATCCGGTTCCCTCAGCCAGAGATCTACTATGTGGTCTGGGCTCAGCGCCACTATATAGCGAGGATGAACAATTTGAGGAGGGCAGTCAGCAGCTACTTGGCAGCGAAGAAAATGGGGGCAATATCCCTGTTTTTTTGCAGTGGGCGGCAAAGTATAGATGTGGAGAGTGGCCCTGGGAGGTTTTTGTTGTGATGGGTCAGCCTCTGCATTCTAAGACCGGTGATGAGGACAGCAGGGGACGATAAACACAAATAGATGATGAAGTAGCCGACCGCACTTGGGAGCCGGGTGAGGCAAGGGCTTCATCATCGTCAGGAGAAGAGGGCATTAGCTTGCGCATCATGCAGCGGCGCAGCCAGCAAGTGGGTTGTGTGGCCGTGAGTCAGCAGGATAGCAGCAGTGTGAGGTCGGGAGCCAAGCGGCCACGGGGTAAAAAACCCACTTTGCAGGTCCAAGAAAGTAGTGGCACAGGGGCTCAGCGAGGCAGCGGCAGTAGTAGTCACTCAGTGCGGAGCGTTGGCGGTAAAATCAGATACTCGGCGGTGTGGCAGTTTCTTTGCTAAGACACCGGAGGAGCCGAATATGGGTAATATGTAGAATCTGTAGGCAGAAAGTGAAGCGTGGCCAGGGAGCTAACGTTGGCACCACGACCCTGCGTCAACACATGCAACGTCACAATCCGGTGGTCTGGGAGAAACATGGCTCAGATGTGGTGGTCCATCCTGCCGCCGCAGCAACATCAGCAGCAGCGCCCAGTTTCATACATGCCATTGCAGCCAGTCAAGGCTTCAATACCTCTGCAGAAGGGAGCTGTTTCTCTTTGACATCATCTCCCGGTCCAGATGCTCCTGCTCCTCGCTACTCATGGTGCCAGCAGTCGTTCAGCGAGGCGATTGCAAAGAGACAACAGTATGCGTCCAACCATCCTAAGGTGCAGAAGCTGACCGTGCTCCTGTCCAAGTTGTTGGTACTGCAGTCCTTTCCCTTTCCAAATGATGGACTCTGCACCGTTCACAGAACTAATGGTTTGTGCCGATCCGATATGGAGAGTTCCAAGCCGTAATTTCTTTTCCCAAAAGGCAGTACCAGCACTTCATAAATATGTAGAACAGAAGGTGGGCCAGTCCTTGAGCTTATCGTTTGTTTAAAGGTGCACGGCAGCGCAGACGTCTGGAGCTGTAACTACGGTCATGGCCAGTACATGTCCTTTATGGCCCACTGGGTGAATGTGCTTCCTGCCCAGGCACACCAACAACTTGGATAGGAGACGCTGCTGTCTCCTCCACGTTGTCAAACTGTGGCTCCTGCGCCAATTTCCGCCTCCTCAACCACCACCATCATCTCAGCCTCCACAAGTACTGCTCCATCATACCACATGTGTAGGGCACAGCGGTGTCACGCAGTTCTACACCTAGCTTGCCTCGGCGAACGAAGTCACACAGGGGAGGAACTGCTCCGCGTCATGCAGCAAGAAATCAATGTGTGGCTTTCTCCGCGCCAACTGCAAATCGGATCCATGGTGACAGACAATGGGAGTAACATGGTGTCCGCGCTGCACCGAGGAGGGATGGTCCATGTGCCCTGCATGGCGCATGTGTTCAATTTTGTTGTGAAAAGGTTCCTGAAGTCTTCCACCGATCTTCAGAAGATTCTGAAAATGGCCAGGAAACTGTGCATGCACTTCAGCCATTCCTACAAAGCCAGGAACACCCTCCTCAAATTGCAGCGGCAGAACGGCCTCCCCCAACACACTCTGATAATGCGGATGTTTCCACCCGTTGGAATTCCAGCCTGCACATGATTGGACCGACTGCATGAACAGAGAAAGGCCATTAACAATTTTTTGATGATCAAGACGGACAGGAGTACTCCCCTGTGTAACTTTGATGTCAGCCAGTGGCAGCTCATGCGTGACACCTGCTGTTTGTTGAGGCCATTCGAGGAGGCGACGTTATATGTCAGTCGCCAGGATTACGGGATGAATAACTCATTCCATTGCTTCATGTCCTGGAACAGATGCTGAAAAATCTGTCTGGGCAGGGGACTGGAGACGTGGCGAATACATCTCGCGGCCCACATGAGTCCGTGGGGACTGAAATGGGAGGAGGAGGAGGACATTGGAGCAGAAGCATTGTCTGGTGAAATGAGTGGATTTTCTACCCAGGTGACAAGAGAGGAAAGGAAACAGGAGCAGCTGGAGGGAGGTAATGGAGATGATGAAAAGAGGCAGATGACCCGAAGCACCGTTGGCAGTATAAAATGGGAAAAGGAGGGGGC
>JAODAL010070170.1:0-16038 GCA_025379985.1 Phyllomedusa bahiana
TGGGGGTAGAGCGATGACATCATAGAGGAGGTATTGTTTTTTTTAAAAAACAGAAACACAACGGTCCTTTTTTCAAGCCTCAAGAGGGCAGTATCAGCCTGTTAGTTAAGGAATTCACTTCTTGGCAAAACCCCTTTAAGGAGTTAAAGTTTTATAGTTCATCATGGTTTTGTCTATATTGAAACTATCAACAATAATAATAATAAGAGTCTCCATCTGCCTATCAGCGATAGAGGGTCGATATTACTGTATTAAGCTGGGGCGATACTGATACTTACACAATTGTGATGTATCCTTTGTAATGTCCCAATCATTATGATAATAGGCCACTATATAGAACTTTGTTTCCATTCACGGAATGGAGTAAAAGTTACCAGAACACATTTGAGTATGGTGTAGTCAATGTTTCTTTTTGTTAACTTAAAAAAAATATATATATCTTTTAAAAAACTGTTCTGGTCAAAGTTTACTTGCTGTCAGGGAGCCCATTATCTCCTGTCATATCAATTCTGGATGTTATAATATCTTGCGACTGATACAATTCTGCTTAAAGCAATGTGTCACTCAAATGCAATCACTAGGAGACATATACTTGTACAATGTTAGATTTATTCCGATAGCTGCATAAGATCCATACCATGTTTAACCAGTGGTGTGTCTACCCTCCTGCTGTCCTGGCTGCCTACCAACTGTTTAGATTAGCATTTGAACCCCTTAAAGTCCGGCCAATTTTAAAATGGAGAACTACAATAAATGTTTTCATTTTTGCATCTCTGTGTAACTTATTTGTATCCAGTTATTTTGGTCTTGTTTTGTGGATAAAATTCTAAATTTTTTAGACTTACTTTATGGTACCTGTAAGCCAGAGTTAAATATGTAGAGTTTTTTTTAATGATTAGAATAATAATGCATTTTTTATTTTTTTAGCTGTTCAATAGTGTTGATTGAACCATTCGAAAAGTTAAGTTCGAGTCGAACTTCTCGATTTTTTAGAACTCGAACCGAACATTTTACTGTTCCCTCGAGTAAATGTTCGTGTTCTACATGCGCTTTCCTCACGCCAGTTTCCGTTTTCATTATTTCTGCACTCTTGCCAGCCATCCATTCTGTGCAGAGCACAAAGAGGTGTCAAAAACGTCATCGCTGAGGTGTAGGGCTCTCACTGGCTGCTAAATGATCATGTTATATATAATTCACTGTATTGCCTTGTGAACGCCATTTCCAGCTCACTCTCTGTACTGTATGGACTACTATCTGTCTGCGTGCTTACATGCATGCAGGCACAAGATTTGTTTCTTAGCGATTTTAGGCAGAAAAAGATGCTATTTAGATTAGTTAGGTAGCTAGTTAAGGGGGTGTACAACAAGATTAGGGAATCATAGACAGCAATAGTTATGGAGTTTTATATTGCTGGCTGCATCTTTCCCACACCCAGAAGCTGTTATTTGGTGACATTTTCAGGTTCACATAACGCCTAACTCTGATATACATCATACTCATATAATCATACTCAGTGCCCAAAAGTTTTTGGGAGTTTTGGGGGTTCAGTTATTGTATAACGCAACGTTTGCAAAGCTGCTATAGAAAGAAATATATTTAAAATAGTGGTTGGTTGATGAAAATTATATTGAGTGTCCAAAAGTTCATCTTTGCAGTTTTGGGGGTTCAGTTATTGTATAACGCACTGTCTCCAAATCATCAATAGAAAGAAATATATTTAAAATAGTGGTCGGTTGGTGAAAATTATTTTGAGTGCCTAAAAGTTCATTTTTGCAGTTTTTGGGGTTCAGTTATTGTATAACGCACCGTTTGCAAATCTCCAACAGACAGAAATAGTTAACATATTTGTTGGTTGGTTGGTGAAAATTTTTGTGAGTGGCGAAAAGTAAATTTTTTGCAGAGCTATAATATAGATATAATATAGCTTTTGAACATGGAGAGAACTAGAGGTGGTAAGTGAGCAAAGAGGGGCATAGGAAATAGAGAAAGAGGTAAGAGACAAGGTAGTCCTTCCAGTGCTCCAGACAACACACAAGTGAGCACGTCGTCAGTCGCAGGACTGTCAGGCTTGTTTGGTTCCCTGTGGGTCTCAATTCTGAAGAGCGTCGCCAATCTGTTCTTCCTGTCAATCATGGCCACAAATGTCATCATCATCATTCATCATCACCAGTCCAACTTGAAGCAAACACGTGACGAATGTCACAATCCAATATACAGACTACTACAGATAATCCATATTCTGAAGAGCTCTTTGATGATACAATGTGGTTGGGATCAGAAGGCATTTCAAAAGATCAAAAGGCCAAAGAGGATGATTTTTTATGTCCAATCGCTGATGCCCTCAGAAGAGGAGAAGGAAGCTGGTCTATTGGCAGAAATACAGAGCGGTAAACAATGCCTCACAGTGTCTGTGGCTTCTAGCCCACAGCTTGAGGATGTAGACTGTCAGGAAGAGGAAGTCACCTCTGATGATGATGATGACATTGTGGATCCAACGTGGTCTTTTAAGCAGCAGCTGGCGAGCGCATCATTAGTAGAGGAGGATGAGGATGATGGGCTAGTATCAGTGCGGATCCAGCCTCAGAAAGGGAGGGGGGGCAGTCAAAAGGGCGGTTGCACAAGTCCGCTGACATTACTCCGCCAGTCGTGGTCAGTGGTGGCAGTGGGAACACTAGTACTAGGTTTTCACAGTCGAAGAGGTCCAGGACCTGTGAAGCCTGGGCCATTTTCGATCAAGCCTCAGATTTGACAACTGACGTTATTTGCCGGATTTGCTGTCAATGCGTCAGTAGAGGAAAGAATGAAAAGAGTTTAAGTACCATGAGCATGAACAGGCACATGCATGGAACGCATGAGTTGTAGGGGAATACTCGCTTGGCGATAAAAGGCCACACAGGTCCTGGATTTCCAACCACTGTGACATCTTCAGCCTCCCCCTCCTCTGCCACTTCCAAGCCCAAGCGGTCCTCTGCTGCTGATGTGTCGGATCAGCATGAGCAAGGACCATCCCAGTGCCAGATACTGTTGACCGATTCCAACCACCAGCAACACATCCTATATCTTCCCCTTCCCTCTGTATGACCTACACACCATACAGCAGACAGTCCACCAGCCAGCCTTCTGTGTATGAGATGTGGGAGCATAAGAAATGCATTCACCCCAACCAGCTCAAAGCCAAAAGCCTGAAAGGGCATTGTCAGGCAGTTGGCCTAGGAAATGTTGCCATTCCGCCTGGTGGACACAGATGGGTTCTGCAATGTCATGGCCCTGGCCTGCCCCCAATATCAGATGCCGAGCAATCATTTCTTTGCCAGAAAAGCTGTCCCAGCCCTGGCCCGCCACATTTCCAGAAAAGATCTCCAGTTGGCTGCATCTTTAATAATAATAATAATAATAATAATAATCTTTATTTATATAGTGCCAACATATTCCGCAGCACTTTGTCCACCAAAGTCCATCTCACTACAGACACATGGACTAGTAAGCGTGGTCAAGGACATTACTACTCACTGACTGCTCACTGATTGAGTTCGGTCGATTTCAGTTCCTCTGGTGATGGGTCTTGGATGACAGTCTTCCACACTGCTGGGATAGTGCAGAGTCCAGATCCCCAACCTCGACAGGCAACATCATGTGCCAAGAGAAACAGGCCATTCTCAAATGAATTTGTTTTGGAGACCTTCAACACACAGGTCAAGAGTTGTGGACAGCTCTGCAAACTCAGACTGACCAGTGGCTGGGTGCTAAGAACCTGGCGCCAGGCAAGGTGGTGTGCGACAACAGGAGCAATCTCTTTTGCTGCCCTTAAGATCGGTAGACTTATGCCTGGCACATGTTATTCCCTTGCCTGGCACATGTCCTGAAAATGGCTGTGGAGAAATTTATCAAGTGTTACCCCGGTCTTGACTGTCAGCTGAGTCTTAGCTCACACTTCCAGTGTTCGCACCCTGCTTCGGCATGACTGGCAGTGTTGCAGCATGATCTGGGCCTTTCCGCCAACCGTCTGATATGTGATGTGGCAACACGCTGGATTTCCACCTTCCACATGCTCCAGCGACTGTGGAAGCAGCATAATGCCATTATGCAGTATGAAATTTCTCATGGCCTGACTAGCAGTGGTGCGGTCCTTGGGATGTTGACCCATAGAGAGTGGTAAGAGGTTGGTACAGCTTACAGGAGGAGGAGGATTAGGAGGAGGAGGAAGAGGAGGAAGATCCTGTTAGTGCCCCTCGACCAAGGCTTGGAAGATCCCGGCAGCATCTCACACATGAGTGATTGGATGCTACATTACCTGCATCATGATCCACGCATCAAGACAATCAAAATAAACAGCGATTACTGGGTGGCCACCCTCCTTGATCCATGTTTATAAGACAAAAGTGAGCAATTTCCTTCCACCCACAAAAGCTGACAGTAGAATGCTAGATTTTGAGACTGTGCTCATTGACCAACTCGAGACATCTTTTGCATCTTCACATTCTTATGTCATGTTGGAACAACATCAGCAATGCGGCAGCAGTAGAATGGTAAATAGCCACAGCAGGAAGTGTGGCAGAACCCTACTGGGTGACATTTGGCAATTGATTTTTACCACCTCACCAATGCCTGCAAGGCAGGACAGCATTCAGACACACAGAGACCGCCATTAGACCATGGTCCATGACTACCTGCGGCTCAACATCAATGTTTTTGGACTTAGTCTGGACACATTCAACTTGTGGGTGTCCAAACTGGATGAATGACCTCAGCTTGCTCAACATGTCATAGAAGTTTTATCCTGCCCACCAGCCAGCGTTATCTCAGAACGCACCTTCAGCACAGCTGGCGGGGTGATAACTTACAAACATATCCATCTTTCCCCTGACAATGTGGATCATTTGACATTTATAAAAATGAATCAAGTGTGGATCTCTGACCATTTTGTTCCCCAGTTGCTGATGTCACTGACTAGTAAACTGTAGCACATCTTCTTGACAATGTGAAATACTAATTTAAACTAACTACACTACATCTCATGCCTGTAGTTCCTGTGCCTGCTGCTTCTAGAAATTGTATTCTACTTCTGTCAACAGCTAAATTTACAGGTGTTATGGTTGAATTCATTTTGAAAAAATACACCTGTATGACCTTGATGTGCCCTGCATACACCTCTTACTCCTCCTCCTTGTAGCCCTCCAAATCTTTATTTTTTTAAATGCCTCCACCTGTACTACCACCAAATATACTAAGTCCTGTTATCCTGGACCTTGATGTTCCCATTGGCATGTTCTCACTGCTACCAATGGTACTGCCGCCTAATCTTGTCGAACTGGAACATCGCTGTTCCCCATTGCCATGTTCTCATTGTCAACAATGGTACTGCCGGCTAATTTTGTCAATCCGGAACATCTCTGTTCCCCATTGCCTAATCTTGTTGAACCGGAAAATCAATGTTCCCCATTGGCATGTTCTCGCTGACACCAATGGTACTGCCATCTAATCTAGTCTGTTGCACCTCCTATAGCAACGCCCCTATTTGCAAGCTGTCCTTATCTTTTCAGTTAGCCCTTGAAAGGAATGAAGTATTTTAGCCTCTCAATTTTTTCTGTCACTCTTAGAGCAAAATTTTCTTCACTAATTTGTTCCATGTATCTAGCTTCTCCTCATCTGTATAGGTATAAAAATTAACCCGAACATCTTCTTCCATTGACTTTAAGGGGTTCGAGTGGAACCTCGAACTGAACACAACTACTGTTGGAAGTTCGACTCGAATTCGAACATTTTACTATTGGCTCATCTCTAAAAGAGAGCAGCTGAGCTCTGTGATATATAGGGCTATATGATAGAGGAGAGAAGCTGAGCTCTTTGATATATATAGGTTATATGATAGAGGAGAGAAGCTGATCTCTGTGTAAGGGTTATATAAAGAAGAAGCTAGCCCTGTGATATATAGTGTTATATGATAGAGGGAGAGAAGCTGAGCTCCCCTATATTTACAGTACATTATCTCATAAAAGTGAGTACACCACTCACATTTTTGTAAATATTTTATTATATATTTTCACAAGACAAAACTGAAGATATGATACTTAGATACAATGTACAAAGTAGTCAGTGTACAGCTTGTATAACAGTGTAAATTTTGTGTGCCCATAAAATAACTAAAAACAGTGTGTTCTGACAGCATGCTTATACAGACATTATGGGGCTGCTCTATTTCCCCAGGGCTCAATTTCTAACCACTAGCAAGAAAAATAAGTATGCCCCTATGTGAAAATGGACAAATTGTACCCAAAGTGTCAATATTTTATGTGGCCACCATTATTTTCCAGCACTGCCTTAACACTCTTGGGCATAGAGTCCTGGGAAATTAACAGGGGCAGCATGGAATCCTTTCCACTTTTTCCATGATGACGTTTGGAACTGGGGTGTTGGGGACCTTGCGCTCCCCCACCTTCCATTGGGATGCCCCAAAGATCTCAAAAAGGGTTTAGGTTTGGGTACTGCTTTGGCCACGGGCATTTTTAAAATGTGTTTTTGGGGGTTTTTTTATGTTAGAATACTGCCCCGTGGCCTAGTTTTCGAAGGAGGGGACATACTTTCCCTTTATAGTACAGTAAAAGTTACAAATTTAGTTTTTTCCCCTGAAATGTAGCTCCCCAAAAAACTGGTTTTCCCCCCACCATGCTTGACTTAACAAGACCACTTGTCTTTTACCGTACCAGGTTTTCCGCCACACACACTATACCCACTGAACCAAAAAGTTTATTATGGCTCATCGATCACAGACGGGGTACCCTAAACCAGCCTTGCCTGCTTGTCTTCCAAAAACTGCTTGCGAACTTTCTTGATCATCTTAGCTTCCTTCTGGGATGACAGCCATGCAGACCAATTTGATGCAGTGTACAGTATATGGTCTGAGAACTGAAATGCTGACACTACACCCCCCAAACTCTGCACAAAGCTGCAGCACTTTTAAAGTCTATTTTGAAAGGCAAACTCTGGGTAGACCGAGCACTGCACCAAACTCTTGGGCCATGAGGTCACTGGAACTTACAGGTTGCAGTACATGGAATCCTCTTCCACTTTTCATGATGACAGTCTTGAACTGTGGATGATGGGACCTTTCCGGTCTCTCCACTTCCATTTGTTATAACTTAGGCCATCTTTATTTAGAAAAAAAAAACATAGAAAAATGGGACACTATTTACTTAAAAACAAAAACACAAGGCCATACTTACAGCTCAGTGGCTGGAAAACAGAATTATCCCAGTAGGAGGCAATATAAGCCTCAATACTACTTGGAAGAGATATAACAGGTGCAGATAACTAATAAGTAGGGATGAGCGATTATAATCGGCAAAGTTGAAATCGGCACGGTTTTTAGGTTAATCGGAAATTTGCGATCACGCGATAATTTAGATGAGAATCTGCGCATAATCTATTACTATCGTGCTATTTTTGCAGCTTCCTGTCATTTTGACAGCCAGCAAATCAGCTTAGAGCATAGTGCAGGGTGAGCTGGGTGTGCGACATCATGACTGTGATGTGTATGGTTGTCATTGGCTGGAAAAATCACATGCCCTTGTTTTGCATAGAACGGCGCTTCCTGTTCAGCACCAGTGTGTCGGTATCTCTCACAAGAGCAGGATGTGTGCTCGATCTCTCCTCAATATAGCTCAGCTCAGAGACACAGTTCTCTTTATTCACCCAGACTATGCTTTTAGCTGTGAACATTAAAACATAGGTAGATTAAAGAATTTCAGCCCTTAGTAAGTTAGACAGAGACTTTTTAAAGAAGCATCTAGCGCTGTACAGCCGTGGGGTGGGAGGGGGGGAGTGGTTCTGCAGATGAACACAGACAGGCAGGCAGGCTTCTGAAAGGAGAGTGTATATTGTGCAGCCCAGACTCTGCTTTGAACCTGCATTGAAATGGCTTTTTTTTTTTACCAGTTTTTGGCCAGCACACCTCGCACCTGAGGTGAAATAGTACCTTTTATTTTGTGCAGCCCAGTTTTGTTCAAAGACCCACCTTGTACTTACATTAGGATACAGAAATTTTCTAGTAACTGCTGTTGTATTTCATTGGTGCAAAACCCACCTTTTATTATCCGTCTCAATTTTAATTAGGTGTTTTTCACTGTGGCGCAGCCCATTTTTGTTCAAAGACCCATCTTGTACTTATATTAGGATACAGAAATTTGCTAGTAATTGCAGGTGTATTTCATAGGTGCAAAACCCACCTTTTATTATCCGTATACATTTCAAATAGGTGTTTTTCACTTTGGCGCAGCCCATTTTTGTTCAAAGACCCATCTTGTACTTATATTAGGATACAGAAATTTGCTAGTAATTGAAGGTGCATTTCATAGGTGCAAAACCCATCTTTTGTTATCCGTCTCAATTTCAAATAGGTGTTTTTCACTGTGGCACAGCCCATTTTTGTTCAAAAACCTATCTTGTACTTATATTAGGATACAGAAATTTGCTTGTAATTGCAGGTGTATTTCATAGGTGCAAAACCCACCTTTTATTATCCATATAACATTTCAATTAGGTGTTTTTTCACTTTGGCGCAGCCCATTTTTGTTCAAAGACCCATCTTGTACTTATATTAGGTACAGAAAAATGCTAGTAATTGCAGGTGTATATATCATAGGTGCAAAAACCACCTTTTATTTTCCGTATAACATTTAAATAGCTGTATTTTACTTTGGTGTGGACCAGTTTTGTTGAAAGAGCCACCTTGTACTTAAATTTGAATACAGAATTTTTGTGGTAACTGCTGTTGTATTTCATTGGTACAAAACCCACCTTTTCTTATTCGTATAACTTTTAAATAGCTGTATTGCACTTTGGTTCGCCCCAGTTTGTTTCAAATTGCCACCTTCTACTTAAATTTGGATACAGAAATTTTGTAGTTACTGTTGGTGTATTTCATTGGTGAAAAAAAACACTGTTTGTTATCCGTATAACTTTTAAATAGCCTTATTGCACGTGGTGCGGCCCTAGTTTTTTTTCAAATAGCCAAGTTGTACGACAATCCTGATAGAAAAATTTTCTAGCAACTGTTCTCGTTTGTCATTGCTGCAAAAAACGCAATTTCTCATCCTTGTAACTTCTGATTAGTTTTATTGCGCTCAGTGAATCTCAGTTTGGCACAGATAGCACACTTGTATGATATTTTGTTGAAAACTATGAATTCCTAGTCCTACTGGGCAGTTGTAAATCCCTGTGACTGAAGAAAGAACACTGTTGATTTTGTTTTACGTTTCTTCCACCAGACCGCAATTCACGAGTTATTTGCTAGAAACAATTCAGTTTCTAATCCTAGTTGACTGTAGGAAATTAGAGGGATTTAAGAATAGCTGTGATTTACCGTCTTTCAATAAGAGACTTTCCAAAACTCTTCCATACCTTCTTAAAATTTTATCTTTCTGAACATGGAGCGAAATGCAGGTGGTAAGCGAGCAAAGAGGGGGGTAGCATATGGAGGTAGAGGTACGAGAGAAGGTGCTCCTTCCAGTGCTGGCAACAACAAGCAAGCCAGCGGATCATCGGTTGCAGGACTGTCAGGCCTGTCATCGCTGGGTCAAGGCCCTGTAAATCTCAGTAACGAACAGCGTCGCCAATCTGTTCTTCAGTGGTTAATACAACCTGCATCCAGCAGTCTTACCTCCTCGTCCTCCCAGTCACGGCCACAAATGTCGTCATCAGCATCGTCAGCATTCATCCACCATGAAGAGAAGGCAGCCCAAATGTCAACTCGTGTACCCACCACCGTGGATAATCCATTTTCTGAAGACCTCTTTGATGACAAAATGCTTTTGGGGTCAGAAGGCATGTTAAAAGATCAAGAGGCCAAAGAGGATGATTTTGTTTGCTCTGACGCCCAGATACTGATGCCATAAGAGAAGGAAGCCGGTCAATCGGCAAAAATCCCGGGCGGTCGGCAACACCTTGCAGTGCCTCTTGCTTGGAGCCTGTGGCTCCTGGATGCAGAATGTCAGGACGACAAAGTCACCTGTGTTGATGAAGATGACGACATTGCGGATCCAATGTGATCTTTTCAGCAGAATTTGCTTGCGAGCGCTTCATCACTGGACGAGGAGGAAGACGATGGGGTAGTGTCAGTATGTGTCCTGCCTCAAAAAAGGAAAGGGCGGTCGCAGAAGTCTGCTGAGATGATTCCGCCAGCCACGATCAGCGGAAACACCACTCCTCGCTTATCGCCGTCGAAAAGGTCCAGGACCTCTCAAGCCTCTGATTCACCCAACGATGTCATACGCCACCTTTGCCGTAAACGCATCAGTAGAGGCAAGAATCTTAGGTTTTTAACCACCACCAACATGTCTAGTCACATGCAGCGAATGCATGAGTTGAAATGGAGGGAACACTTGGCCAAAAAAAGGCCACATCAATGCATTCAAAAACTGTCTCACCCTCTGTCTCTGCGTCCTCCTCCGCCGCCTCCACCAAGCATTCCTCAGCTGCCTATGTCCCTCAGATTCATGATCAAGGATCAGCCTCCGCTTCAGCCTCCACCGTCGCCCGAGTACCACCAGCACCACCAGAGACCCATCCTACCCCTTCTTGTTCCACCAGTTTGATGACCTGCACGCCATACACCAAACAAACATACACCTTCTGTGTATGAGAGGGGTGGTTGCTGGTATTATAATTGCATGTAGATAAGGCAATACAAAGGTAACTTATACAGTTCCCCGTGGTGCAACACGCTGGCTTACAACCTATGATGCCTCTACTAGTCAATTGGGCAGCACATTTCAATACTGACACCCTTTGCTTTCCAGTATGTAGGGCAAAAATGTACACGCTGGAAAAAAAAATTAAATGTAAGGTACTAGTTAATAGAGTGGCCACTATATTCGTAAGCTCGCAAACCTCATCAAGGTTCCTCATTTTCTTGCAAGTCCCTACACTAAGCATTTACAGAAAAGTCACAGAAAAATGGGACATTATTTACTCAAAAACACAACAAAGGCCATGCTTACAGCTCAATGGCTGGACAATATACTTTATCCAGTAGAAGGCAATATAAGCCCCAGTATTACATGGAAGAAATGAGAAACAGCTCATACACCCATCCACTAGGAGGACAATTGAATGATACAAATATGCACGTTGGATAAGTACCAGTTCAAACCATTATGCAAAAAAAGCCACATTATCATACAAAGGGAGGTTGCAAAAATGCTGAAACAACAACCACTCACAGCCTTCTATGCATGAAGGGAGTGGTTGCAAGTATTATAATTGCATAAAGATAAGGCGATATATATATAGTTAAAGGGGATGTATCGCTTCCTTACTTCGGCTCATTCACACTGCTCTGAGCTTCCCAACTCTGTGAATGCAGGGGCGTTTCTTCCCCTCCCAGCTGGATGACATCATCCCCCCTTCACTGCTGGCCTGAGACCTCCCCCCCCCCCTCCCCTCCCCTCTGGGTCCACATATCACTGTGTCTCTCCCTATCAGTCTTATTTTATAAGAGCTGTATACATACCACAGGCTGCATTCAATCTAATCTGAGCACTGATCTCCTCTCACAGCTGGAGATGTATTACAGCTTTCTAAGAACGGCACAGATCTGTGTGTATGCAGGAGAGTTAGGCACAGGGTCAAAACTGT
Source organism: Phyllomedusa bahiana (assembly GCA_025379985.1). Lineage (NCBI taxonomy): Eukaryota > Metazoa > Chordata > Amphibia > Anura > Hylidae > Phyllomedusa > Phyllomedusa bahiana. Next base: position 11,632 of record JAODAL010070170.1, read on the forward strand.
CATGTTTTCTCATTGTATAATCTGCTGAAGTCTGTTTCTGCTAGGTGTGGAGACAGAAAAATGCTACGGCCCCTAACTCTGAGTCATTCTGTACAGCCCCAGAATCGACCCACGGGGCTGTACAGAATGTAAATGAGCTCTCAGCTAGTGAAATGCAAGGAGGAGGGATTAGACCCACACTGGATAGTGTAAATAAAAACACAAGATAAGGGACACTGTGAGAACAAGGCAGCTTTGCTAATGACATCCAATTGCAAAGTTGCTTGTTTTCACTGTCCCCTTATTCTGAAGACCATTTAATGAAACGATAACACCCCTTTAAGTATGGCTTTTTTGATTTTGTGGCTTTTTGACATACTGTTGGGAACTGGTACTTATCCAATTAGCAGTTGCCTTCCTAGTGGATGAGTGTGTGAGCCCATCCTTATGTAGAGTATGGCCTCATTATTATGTAGACCAACAATTCTTTTTTTCAGATCCTCAGACAGTTCTTTGCCCTGAGGTGCCATGTTTGATTTTCAGTGACCAGTATGAGAGAGTGTGAGAGCGATACAACCAAATTTAACACACCTGCTCCCCATTCACACCTGAGACCTTGTAACACTAACAAGTTACATGACACCGTGGAGTGAAAATGGCAAATTGGGCACGATTTGTCCATTTTCCCTTAAGGGTGTACTCACTTTTGTTGCCAGTGGTTTAGACATTGATCACTGCGTGTTGAGTTATTTTGAGGCCACAACACTACTCAGAGCAGAATTTTCTATTAAAAAAACTGCTAAAATCCTAAAACAGAAAGTTAAAATCATATGTCCTACTTACCCTGTCCACATATAAGGATTGACAGTTTGCTTTGTACATACACTAATGCAGCAAAAGCGATCGATAATTTCATGCATGTCATGTGGTTGGGGTAAGCAGGACTCTCTCTGTCTCTTAAAGGGGTTGTCTCACTACAAGGATTGCTGCTTTTTATGTTAAAGATCTTGCAAAAACAAGTCACTTTGCAATATATGTCCATTAACAGTGTCCTACGTATTCTGAGATATCCCCTGTATGGGCTGCACCAGCTCCTCAGGTCGCTATAGCTACAGACCTGTTTGATCTCTCCTGATAGGCTGTCAGCGCTGGTTGCTATAGCTACAGACCTGTTCAATCTCTCCTGATAGGATGCCAGCACTTGTTGCTATAGCTACAGATCTGGCTTCTACTGCAGCCTAGTAGAGGCCAGTAAACACGCCCCTGAATTCAAAATGAAACCAAGAAAACAGGACTGAGGTAAGATGAATCAATGTAGTGAGACAACCCCTTTAAGGAGTCTTATCAGGATTTTACCTACATTTTACTCAGAAATCCTGCTCCCTATAATAAAACCCTTTATATCTCAGAGCTTAAAGTAGACTCCCGTCTCACAGGTTAGTCCCTAAAGTGTGTATCATAAGCCTGAAAGCTCAAGCCCCTACCAAGTTCCTGTTCCTATCCAGTTAAATGAATCCATTCATTTTACCTGGGTGCGGCCCACCTTCACTAATCACCAGTATTACATACTCAATCATATCAACTGCCTATCATAGCCTCCTATAAACCGGCGAGACCTTGTGCAGGTGGACACGGCTCCTGCTTTCCCTCGCCTCAAAATTAAGTCATTAACTCAACCTGGAAGAAATAACTCTGTTTATATAAGTGAGGAGGTAAGTATTTCCAGCGAATGTTACTCTACCCCCTCAGGGATCGGGCAAGGCTAAAGATATAAAAGAAAAAGAAAAAGGATGGATCCGAGTGTTTGGAATGAAATAAAATCCGTTAAGAAACATTCCTTATTACCGGGTGCATATTAAACACGGCTGCATCTTGTGCTAATGAATAACTAGTCACTGTTTGTCTCAGCTGGTTTGCGAGCACAGAGGAAAGCCCGTCTCCATTATAATAACCTACTTTATGAAGATTAAATGTCTCTGCAATTCAAACAAGGAAAAATTGCTTTAAAGCAAAATCAAACATCGTTGTGCTAGCCGAGGATTTGGGCAGGAGAATGAGAGATCTCTGCTATATTGTTATTGTGAACCGGTCAGTCCACAAGTAATTGCTTTTTCATAGATAAATTTGCTTTTTACTTTCCTGCAGTAATGAAATGAACTTGACACGTTTCTTACGATCGCAAATCCGTTCTCCCTCAAATGTCACTGGCGGAATTTTTATCGGAGGGTCCCGAAAAGCAGATAATGGAGGACATGGGGCCACAGGATGACTGACAGATGAGATGATTCTGGTTGTTATATTTTTAGAGGTTGTAGCTAGTGGTGGGATATTGAAATGACTATCTATCTATCTATCTATCTATCTATCTATCTATCTATCTATCTATCTATCTATCTATCTATCTGTCTGTCTATCTTTCAAATTATCTGTCATTTTGTCTATCCATCCATATGGACAAAATTGTTGATATCCATCAAAGAAAGAAAAACCCACTATGGTCACTGAAATAACTTAAAACTGACAAAAGTAATAATAAACGTAAATTTACTGAAAATCAATTGATGCAAATTACACATTGCTTTAGAATCATGGTTCAGGTGGAGAAAAAAAAGCATTGAAACTAGTTTGAACAAAAATCATGGTCCCCCTAACAAGATTTTGCTACGCAACCTTTTGAAGCAAACACTGCAAACAATTTATATGACTGTCAATGAGACAGGCATTTGGCCCACTCCCCGTGAGCTGCTCCAGCTGTCCATAGGTATTTGGCCCACTCCCTGTGAGCTGCTCCAGCTGTCCATAGGTATTTGTCCCACTCCCTGTGAGCTGCTCCAGCTGTCCATAGGTATTTGGCCCACTCCCCGTGAGCTGCTCCAGCTGTCCATAGGTATTTGGCCCACTCCCCGTGAGCTGCTCCAGCTGTCCACAGGGATTTGTCCCACTCCCCGTGAGCTGCTCCAGCTGTCCACAGGTATTTGTCCCACTCCCGTGAGCTGCTCCAGCTGTCCACAGGTATTTGGCCCACTCCCCGTGAGCTGATCCAGCTGTCCATATGTATTTGGCCCACTCCTCGTGAGCTGCTCCAGCTGTCCACAGGTATTTGGCCTACTCCCCCTTAGATGCGTCAGCTATCCACAGTTATTTGGCCCACTCCCCATGGGCTGCTCCAGCTATCTCAGGTGTGAAGGTGCCTTCTCCAGACTGCAGCTTCAACCTCCTTCCACAAATGTTCAATGGCATGATACCATGATACCAAAAAACACATTGACTACTTTCCAGCCCTTGCATTGGAGACAACCTATGTACTGCCACCAATGTAGAGTTGAATACCTATAAGAACTAGCAGACATCTAAAAAAGGGACTCGCCTAACTATGGAGTAACAGCATGAATGTGAGATATGTGTTACGCGCTCTGGTTGTGATTGGCTAAGTTAAAAGAGGCGCTGTTATTTGGGCCAATGGGAGAGCGAGCGACGCTCTTATGGGTTTTCTAATGCAATCTGTAATAAAACTGTACCTGCCCGAAAAACAATAATTTGGGAGTAACGAAAATAAACAAATAAAAATTAATTCAATGAATATGGGGTAACGAAAATAAACAAATAAAAATGAATTAATTGAATTCATTTTAGTTGTTTATTTTTCGTTACCCCAATTATTGTTCATTTTTAGTGATGAGTAGTGTTGAGCGATTATTATGACAAATTGAAATCGGCACGGTTTTTACGTTGACGGATTTTTTCGAACAGCGATAATTTAGGTTAAAATTGTGCATAATCTATTAAATCGCGCCATTTTCGGCGCTTCTTGCATTTTGGCAGCCGCAAATCACCTTATAGAAAGAGCGGGGGAGATGGGTGCGACCCTCATGACTGGCATGTTTGGTTTGGGTTGCTGGGAAAAAACACGGGACCCCTTTGTTTTAAAAATAGAACAGCCCTTCCTGTTCAGATCATTTTTGTGTCAGCGTTTCCCAAACAGTAGGACGTGTGTCTGCCTCTGTCCAAACAGCCACAAACAGCTCAGCAAATTGTTCTTTTTTTCAAGAGACACTCAATTTTTGTGACCTTTGAGCTTGTTAATCAAGGGTTTGCAGTTCAGGTAGTTAGGAAGAATTTTTAAAAGGAGCATCTACCGCGTAAAATCACGGGGAGGGGGCTGGGGGGGGGGCCGAGGCGAACACAACAAGCTCTATAAAGGAAACGGAATTGTCAGCCCCCAAAAATTTTTTTTAGACATTGCATTGCCTTAATTGGATACAGATCTTTTTAGTAACTGCAGGTTTTATTTGTTTTGGGGCAAAAACCCATTTTTTTTCAGTATACATTTCAATAGGTGTTTTTTTTTCAATTTTTCCCCGTCCCGCTTTTTTGAATAGCCACCCACAGTTAAATTTGAATCCGCAATTTGAAGTCACCAAGGTTATT